>VFFE01007587.1:3329516-3389137 GCA_008921705.1 Burhinus oedicnemus | reverse complement strand
GATGAGATCCCCTCTGAGCCTTCTCTTCTCCAGACTAAAAAGACCCAAGTCCCTCAGCCTTTCCTCATAAGAAAGATGTTCCAGTCCCCTAATCATCTTTGTAGCCCTCTGCTGTACCCTCTCCAGTAGTTCCCTGTCCTTCTTGAACTGGGGAGCCCAGAACTGGACACAGCACTCCAGATGCGGCCTCACCAGGGCAGAGTAGAGGGGGAGGATAACCTCCCGCAACCTGCTGGCCACACTCCTCTTGATGCCCCCCAGGATGCCATTGGCCTTCTTGGCCACGAGAGCACATTGCTGGCTCATGGTCATCCTGTTGTCCACCAGGACTCCCAGGTCCGTTTCCACCGAGCTGCTTTCCAGCAGGTCAACCCCTAACCCGTACTGGTGCATGGGGTTATTCCTCCCCAAGTGCAGTACCTTACACTTGCCCTTGTTGAACTTCATGAGGTTTCTCTCTGCCCAACTCTCCAGCCTGTCCAGGTCACGCTGAATGGCAGCACAGCCTTCTGGTGTGTCAGCCACCCCTCCCAGTTTTGTGTCATCAGCAAACTTGCTGATGGTACCCCCTCTACCCCTTCATCCAGGTCATTGATGAATATGTTGAACAGGACTGTACCCAGTACTGACCCCTGGGGAACACCACTTGTCACAGACCTCCAACTAGACTCTGTGAACTGTTTGGTATGATAAGAAGAAGAATATGTCTAATCTCACTCATTTTTATGCAGCAGTGAAAAGTCATTTCTTTCAGAAGTGAAATTAAGAATTGTGTGAGATATTTGTTCCAGGTCTCCTCTTCCTCCAGTCCCTATATTCTTTATCCACCTTTGTTTTCTCCATTGCATCACAGTGTCCAACTGTCTTTCCAGCAGCAGTTCTCCCTCTGGCGACGCATACCATTAGCCTGATGCAATACCTCCATGGAAAGCTAGTTTTCCCATCCAGGAAAACCACACTATTATATTGCAATGGATAGTATTACCCACTGGAAGCATTTTAAGGGTGTGTATTCCCTTGTCCTGCCTCCCTGGAGGGCTCAGGGGCAGAAACCATTCCTGAGGATCTCACCAGCCAGTTGGCTGACCTCCAAAATCAATCAATAAACTGCTCGTACAACAAATCAGAGAAGTCCCCTATGTTAGCCAAGGCATTTCTATGTTGCCTTTAATCTCCCATCATCTCTATTCACCCCCAAAAGCAACAGCGCAGCTCCAGCTTGCTCTCCCTAACAGCCCTACCCCACAGGCTGCTACAGGCACCCTACCTCCCCACTGGTTCCAGTTCTTCCTTCTGAGCCAACATCACTGACTTTTGAGGGCAAAATTTGACAAAGCAGCTGAGAGACCTGCAATTGCTCAGGAGTAGCGTAAGTAGGCACTATACACAGATAGGTGCCTACCGATTCAAGAAGCCTTCCCCACTCAGCTCTATAACATCTTTCCATGTCATTTGCCATGAAAAAAAGCACTTAATGTTATTTCTTCTTTGCATTTAATATGACAGTGATGAGAAGAGAAAGAAGGCATAAAGCTGTTGCTTCCTTCTTTCTTATTTCCTTCCCTAACACCACACAGGTGCACTGGCTACAACACTGTGTTAGAGATGTGGAGGGAATTAACACAGGACAGAAAATGAGGGGGTCAGTGGCTCAAGCATTACAATAAAGAAGACTCTCCACTCAAGTCACACCTCAAAGGGGACAAAACCCAAAACCAATCCCTAAATTATCACAAATTTCATCCTTTTATATGCAAAAAATAATCAGTTTAGTTGAAGAAAAATTTTTACCTGCCCAAACACATCTGGCTGATACTCTCAAATAAAAATAATGGCTGGAGTGATGCAGTTACAAATTGCTTAGAAAGTTGGACTAAAACCAAACTTATTAAATTCCCAAACACTGCCTCTTCTATAACTCTGCAGAATATCTTCAGGAAAATGATTCAGAAACGCTGTGGATTATATGCTATCAGTTCAAAATGCGTGCCCAGTTTTTTTATTTCATTTATTCTGCCTCAGCAAGCTTTACTATTTTTCACCACAGCTGAAGTTATTGCCTTTCTAGCAGAAGTGGATGGCTGCAGATCAGTAACTCTTAGATATAATTACAGCATTTCAAGATGTTATCTCCAGCTTCCCCCCTACTCTGTCCCTGTCGTGTCCCCCCACTCCCACCCCAAGAAAAAAGCCCCCACAACTCCAGTCAGTCCTGCACACCTTCAAGAATTTTAACATGTAGTAAAAATTTTCACTTTCACTCACATGGCAGGCTCTGCAAGACCTGGCCAGCATCCAGCCTTCTGGAGATCCTGGTGTCAGTCCTTTGTTTTGCCTCACCCTTCACAGACACTGCACATGCTCACCTTCCAATTTCATACAGACTGAGCAAACTCAGTATTTTATACAATTGAGTCTCCGAAAAGGTTGCAGTTCTTTGACCTCACTAGCTTCCTACAGAGAAGACCCCTGGGCATCATTTATCATCCAAAACCACCTCTGCAGCCATATGATGCTCCATTCACTAGAAAGAATAATCACCTGGTACATGAAGTGAAACTGCTATATAGGCTATAGTCAGACTACAGAAGTAAGCTACAGAAGATTGATTTGAGACCATTACAATATTTAAACATCATGTAAAACCACATTAATTCTACAACTATCACTTTGAAAGGAAATTTTCATGCACTGCCTAGAGCTGAGGTTTTTCTGACAGCCAGTCTTGCAGGAGAGGAGGCTAATCTCTCCCTGCTGGATAGAGCTACCAGCAGTGTCCCATACATTGGCTACGGCAGATGGAAAGGAACAGACAACCATCTAAAATATCACTAAACACCCCAGGGTACCCATAGATACCAGCACAGGACATTTCATTTGGGATCAACACCTCTGTGAAGCTGGAGTTCCTCGAGCTGGCCAGTTTCAGTCTGATCAGTAATAGCAGAGTAACTTTTGCTTCAAACAGAAAGAAACAAGGTACAAGGTTACAAGAGAAATAAGCTGAAATCCAGACCAAACTTATAACAGCTTTTTAGTACTTTGACTTTCCCAGTTAGGAACCTGAAGGAACCTGCCATGTGTTAGCTCAGAGAATTCAGCTTATTCAGCAACACCTTCCAAATGTCAGCCCTAAAGAAACACTTTTTCTGGTTTCATCTTCATAAGGTTACTCTCCTTGCTCCATTTGTACTGAAATGTGGGAGGAAGCATTCACAGCTTTTCCAAAAGGTCACTGACTTTGACGATCAAAGCATTTCCCTACCCATCTCACGTCCTTGGCAGCAAGTCCTGAGTTTTGCACCTTTAACAAGCTCCTACCTCTCAAGATAATAAGGGTTCAAAACGTGTGTTGTGTTATGTGACACACTGCAGAATCATATATGCAAAATTCTACTGTTTGAGGTTTTTTCTGACCAGATTTGTTATTTTATGGGTTTTCTATAGAGAGAAACATACACAACACATTTACGATGCAGCTGAAAGACTGTTTAGATCAAGCAGTTCACTCCTACCATTACACATGTATCCTTGCCATCACTGTCAGGGGTTCCTTGATTAACGTATACAACTGTCATAATGTGTAGATATCATTTTAACATTTAACTTATAAATGTCAAACACATACATTGATATGTTATGGCAAGTTACTTTACTTAAGACGTTTTTCCTTGGCTGTAGTGAGACAGGAGACTACTGTTATATCTCTTTTCCACAGACACGTGTAATCCTGGCTGTGCAAATTATTGGATGAGATTTTCAGTCTCCCTTTGATGGCAATTATTCCTCTATGGTTCAGGTCATTGATGATGACAAGCAGATATTTGCAGAACATAGGATTCATAGAACGGTTTAAGTTGGAAGGGACCTTAAAGATCATCTAGTTCCAACCGCCCCCCCCCGCCATGGGCAGGGACACCTCCCACTACACCTGGTTGCTCAAAGCCCCATCCAGCCTGGCCTTGAACACCTCCAGGGATGGGGCCTCCACAACTTCCCTGGGCAACCTGTTCCAGTGCTTCACCACCCTCATAGTAAAAAATTTCTTCCCGATATCTATTCTAAATCTACCCTCTTCCATTTTGAAGCCATTACCCCTCATCCTATTACTACATGCCCTTGTAAAAAGTCTCTCTTTGTTGGATTGTCCAGCAAAGACCTGTCTAGTACAAACAAGGAAAGAAAAGGATGAGGTGTGAAAATCAAAAGTCAAATTAAATATATTCTGCTTCCAAAGCTTGATCTAATCTTTAATTTGGTAAGTATTCTTGGAGGTGCATGGTCCAAATGTTGTCCAGCATGAAGTTAGTTTAGGTCAGCTCCTGATAGATCACAGTCCAGGGTTATATTTCTATAGGTTGTTTCACCTGTAATAAACAGAAATGTGTACAACTTTGCTCAAAACTTGAATTATCATGATCTAAAAAACTTCTATAATGTAGTGGTTTTCTGTTAGCTATTGTATAGCTATGTCACATCCACCAGAAGTGAGAAGTATGAGTCAGCAGATCATCAGTAAGAACAAGTAAAGATATTTGTCTAATTTGGTGCAATTTCTAATCTTCAGAACTTCAGGAGATTCTGCTCAACTTCACAGCAAGCAGAAATGACCATATGCCCAGACAGTCTTGACAAAGTTAGCTAAACAGTTTGTTCTGTTGTGAAAGTTAGTTCAGATCATTTTATTTTGCAGTGCAAATTCGTGTCACACTGCTGATTTTGGCAAGATTTTGCAATGGTAAGTCAGTGTCTGTCGTCATCATTCAGTATGCTGAATCACTAGCATCCACAAAAGTAATTTCATTTTAAAGTTCTTTAGATATTAGCATTAAAAAAAAACCCTAAGGCTTAACCCATAATCCATACATCAACATTTTGTCTGGAGGGAGAGATAGCGAGCTTTTGCTCCACGTTCTCCATATTAGGAGAGAGGTGATCTGCCACCTAAGAAACACGTAGGTTTTTCAGCCTCCCAGATTTACACGTCCCAAGAGGAATGGGGTTCAAGACACACCAATTTCAGCACCATAGGCATAGAAGCTCAAAACCTGGCAGCTCCTATAGTTGCCAGACTGTTTCAGAATCACTAAATTTGATTTATTCACAGATTTCAAAGCCAAAAGAAACAAAGCAACCTCTTCCTATGCAGAATCAAGGCCACAGATTTTTATGTAGCTGTTATTGTGCTAAGCTGAATACTCTTTATTGAACTGACACTTTAAAAAAAAGAAGAAATCCAATTTTGAGCCCCAGAGGTGATGTTTATATTCTGTTGAGACCCAAACCAGGGTTTTCTTTTACTTTTTCATTTATATCCTTGTAGAACTAGCTGGAATAGCATCCCTCTGCTAAGCTTTGTACAAACACATAGCAAGTATAGCCTGGTGGCAAGGAACCGATTGTTTAATGCACAAGACAAGGAAGGGCAGGGGTGGGGGGAAAACGAAGACAGACAAGTTTACAGATGGGAAGACTAAAACACAAAGAGACAGGTAGCCACATTCCAGCGTCTTCCACCCCTACCGTAAGAACTGCGCAAGCATGTGCTAACCCCATAAAAATCCTGCTCCAAACAACTTGTCCCAGACCACTCAGGAAATTAGTGACAGAGCACAGGATGTGTGAGTGTATGGGAAGAAAACTGTCACCAAGACCAGGGCTTTGAAAGTAACTGCATAAATATCACAAGAGCCCTTCTCTGTGCCTAAGTGTTCACACCCTGAAAAGGCAATTAACTTGAGAGCAAGGCAGGTGTTCATAACACCTCCTGACAGCCTTTGGCATTGCTGGGTTTGGACTCCCTTTCCAGCTATGTGCAGAAATCACATATCAAAATCAGATACAAGTAAACTGTAGCTACTTATAACAGGTAGTAGAAAATTACTGACACATACACACACCCTCCACACTGTTTTCCCTCTACCATGTTTTCATTTATCTGGTAAAATAACTGACCAGTAGCCAAATTTAGAAGTCTGAGATCATTTATTACTTTAAAAAAAAAAAAAAAAAAATCACAGTGATGATGAATGCAACTTCCATTAATTTCAGACTTCAAGCAAATTGTCCTGTTTATACTACCATATACTACATGAGATTAGGAAAAGTCTAGGGAAATCCTTACTTTTCTGGGGAGCACGCCAGTAGTGCACACAGTACCTCCTGCCCATGTGTTTTGTGACTGGAGTACAATCTTTACTGGCAAAAATACACCAGGGAATTCCAAAGTGCGAAGGGCTCTCTTACATATTTTCCAGATTAGCAGCACTTTTCTGCTCAGCCATATTAGCATCCGCTCGACAGTGCAAGCCAGGCAAGTAACTGTGGGTGGGATCCAGCTGGCAGAGCACAAGTCCCTGTGCTCTGGCAAACAAAAAGGTAACTCAGAGACATTAAATGTACCTCTTGCTCTCCACTGATGAGATAAAGAAATTATTTATGTTAGGATGATGCATACATTAAAAACTTACAACTAGATTCACACACAAACCTCAGAGTCATAACGCTTCTGAGTGCTCCAAAAAAAAGCAGTTATCTCACTGGGGAAGTCACGCTAACTTCCCACACTCTCCTCAAAACTATATGGAGTTTAGCTTGGAGGCTTTTAAGTGTGGTTCAATTAGTGTAACCCATGTCCTGTGTACCATCTAGCTGTAGGACTAGACAGCTTTGCTCCTTCTCAGTTTGTCCTACATACGGAAAGTGAGGGGACAGGTTTCAGTTTAGCTTTCTTCTCACCCCTTAAGACAGATATTATGAACACTTCAATCAGAAGCTGCTTCTGCTGAGAACTGTTAGATGTTTCCTTGGACAACTAATGAGATTTTACAAATGTATTTGTGATGCTATTCATTTCACTTGATGGTTGTATACGACTTATTGGAAACAAGTTAACAGTCTCACTCTAGAGCTGAAGAACTAGTGTCCACACTACAGAACAGACCAAATTTCAAATAGGAAGAAGAAAGCAAGAAAAGAAAAATCACTGAGCAGAAGAACAAACTGGCATTACTCGTGTTCGTAGCACTATAATTTCACACGGAGCAACAGGTGACAATTTGTGCTGCAGGAATTAGGGCAGTACTATGAATAAATTGAGAATTCTTGTCTCCCTGCTGCGTCACACCCCTCCACCTTTACAGAGATCCTGTTAAATTAAGGCTAGTGGATCAGAGGGGGAGAACTCATAAAAAGTTTATCATCACATCGTAGGCTTTTCTTCAGGGCTTAAAGTTGGTACTGCATGAGATCACATATGAATAAAAACAAACTACCTAAAAGTCTTGCCAGGTGCCTCTCCCCTCCCCCCAGTTATTTCAGACAAAGTAATTTCCTTTTAATTACACAGCTAAGTACCTGTAGAAATACAGCTTATTCTCCATGTAAATACATATCCAAAGTTTGGTCCCAATTAGATTATAGGACAAAAATTAGGCTGTAGGTTTTGCCACTGATGGGTCACAAGCTTCAAGTCTACTGGTGAAACTTTTGGGGTGGGTGTGGGGTTTTTTTGTTTGTTTGTTTGGGGGGTTTTTTTGTTGTTTTTTTTTTTAAACCGACATAGGCTTAGGTGGGAACTTGAACAACTCCTCGTCAAGTTGTTGCACGAATGTTTTGCGATACAGCCTATTGCAGCCAGTGGGAAAGGAGCTGTTTGCTTTGGCATGATTGCAAGATGACGGGCACAATGGACAAGCAAGGCTGTTGGCAGTTTGTATTAGTAAGTAAAGACGTTGCCTGAATTAATGCCATTATATCTAACTAGAGGTCAGTGCAGATTACAGTATGAGCCAATACATTTTAGAATCAATTTAAATACTTGTGAACTCCCATTTAATGCAGGGAAGTATTACATGTCTCCATAGAGAGAGAGACAGAGATTAAGCAATTAATTCAGAGCAAACTTGAGATAGAATTAGGGTCAAATCTCCCAACTTTTTAAGGTACCAGACAAGAGACAAGATCATCTGGCAGTACGCTTGAGGCTAAGACTGCTCTTGGGGATGCCATCTGACTGGGCGGCTGGCTGTCTGGCTGTCTGCTCCAGAAGGCAGCAGTCCTACATCTCCTTTGCACCAACACTGGTGCTTATCTGGTCTCACAGGGAGCTGGCCCGGGCACGGTGAGTCAGTGTTCACCTGTGCTGGCCTGTGGGAAGTAATGGCAAGGTATGAGAAATGGGACTGCCCCATTCAGCAGCAGGTAGCCATTACGGCAGCTTAAACGTAGTGCAAGAATTTACCCAGAGTAAAATGGCAGCTCCCTATCTCATGGGTATGTTGTAAAGAGGAACACAAAGATTGAGTACTCTTGACTCTGCAGTGAAGGCAGAGTTCCTCTAACTATTCAAAAAGATCCTTTCCCCATCAAGGAAGCTGAAGACAATGGCAAAGAGATTCAACTATTTACATTTTGGATTCAAATAATTGTCATCCAGAGTCTTTTGTAAATACATATACCAAGCAGAAGACCTAGAAGAATCTCTTCTGGGCTGCCAGAATACTCACTGGTTTTCCAGAGCATTTCAACCTGCAGAGATATGCACACGGCAAATGGGAAGGCAGCATTTGGGGGTATATAACACAGCTTTCAACAAAATAATCAGCCAGCTTCTTCCTGAGCAGGTTGGCTTACGAGGTGAAGCTCAGCTACGCAAAGAAAGGACTCCTACTGTAGAGAAATTAAGCAGTATATGCCTCCTATAAAATTCCTTGAAAAGGATGTCTGGTTATATCCAAACCTAAAGCTTTTCCTCTCCACCATGAGGACACCAAAACAGAGCCCAAAATGTCACTTGCTGCAAGCTACAAAGCTTCATTTCAGTTTTCTAAAATTTTCAGTGGTTCAAGACCCTGATTCAGCTTCACCACGGCTCCTTGGTGGGAAAGTGCTCCAGTGCCTCCGCTTGTTGCGCTATACAATAGGCGCTTTGAGTAAATTCTGGAGGGTGGGACGGGAAGGTCAGCAGAAATTGATATGACCGTGTTTGCTCATAAACCAAAATTACAGAGATTACTAACACTAGAGCAGACTATGAAGAACTACTTGAAAGCCTAATGAATTGAACAGCATAAGAGTAAGTTTGCTGTAGATAAGAACATGAAGAGGTGCTTTCAGAGGAACAATTTAAAATTACTCATACATGTTGATTTCTAAACTAGTTGTAGATTCTTAGAAAAAGTTTAAGAGTGGTCCTCGGCAGTTTAATAAGCATATTTGCTTAATGTGCAAAAATGCTAATAAGATACTGGTCTGTACTGAGAAGCAGATGAAAAATATGTTAAAATATTACAAAGCCAATACATATATATGTTTTCCACGAGTACATGGCCTCACCTTTACTCCAGAATTCAGTTTCTGAAAACAACTCCTATCTACTCCTGAAAATACAGAGTTGAAGGAAGTTAACTGAAAAGAACTCAAGAAAGAGGTTGAGATGAGAGGAGAAGGATTCCATAGAATAAGCAGTGAAAAAGACAGAAGGTCAAATTAGACTAAACTTTTTGTGGTAGCAGCAGAGTATGGGAATGTCAGGAAAGGGATGCTGGTGAAATAGCTTCTTTTGTCCTCTCCAGACATGTTCCATTTCCCGTTGTGGGATCTGTGAAGTAACTTAGGATCCTATGCAGTATTTCATAGGAGAAGGGATGGAAGAACCTATAGTTCCAGAGTTGTGTTTATTCTTTTACAAATTTTTTTGCAAGTACACACCATAGTTTGGGGTGCAGACATTTGCCGTACTGCAGCTACCACTACCATAAAGCTCAGCTCTTCAGACAGGACATCCTTTAGACACCATCAGATTAGGTTGACTAACCGGCTGATCTGTCCAAAAAGCCACTCTTCTGGCTTTTACAGCAACGTGATTTATTTTTCTGCATAGTATGTGCTCTTGATGTTTCTTCCACCTATTTTGTATTCATATTTCAAGGGTGGACTTCCCTGCAGGGACTTATGCCAAAGTTTACAGTAGCATAAACATGTATTTTCTCAAGAAGCTTGAGTTTATCTGTTGTGAAAAATAGAGAGGGAAGGCATCCAACTTCAGAGGTAGTGAATTTCAAAGTTTTTTCTTCCCTGGGATACCCTTCATAGAAGTCTCTCAGAGACAGTCCACCAAACACAAATGTTCCTGGGCCACAGGCTGAAAATCACTGTGATAAAGAGTTAAAAGGAAATTGAATAACTTAAAGAAGAGTGCAATTGAACCCAATTAGCCATTCTCACAACAAGGGGAGGAAGGCGGGGGGCAGGGAAGAGAGACAGCACGACATTTTAAACCAAACATTTAACTGCTCAATAAGCCTTCTATTGCAACATATAATTAGCCTGCTGAACACATTCCCACAGGATACTGTTGTACTATATAGTTTAGTGAATACGACTGTAGGTATTCCTCATTTTTAATGTACCCAAGGTAAACATTATTTTATGGCTTCTAGCATGACAATAACCAGCTTGTACTTGTGTTGTAAATGCCATTGTGTATCTCCCACCCAACACAGACACTGTGCAACTGGTTTCAGTGTGCGAGTTCTGCATTGGAACATTTCACGTTAACCACTGTCAAACACATGGTTTTGGGCTAGGGAAAGTGTTGCCAGTATGGCAACTTGCGTCTCCCCAAGATCTAGCGAGCACAAATGATCCCCTCCATCCTTCCCTCCCTCTGTCACTTACTCAGGAGGGTGCTTATTGCCATTTCATATTAAAGCCAGTCAAAAATTATTCCCAAGCTGCTCAGATTTTGAACCAGCCTCCTTAAAAAAAAATAAATGTATATCAATGAAGATATGTTATTAGCTGAGTGGTAATAACAGGTGGGAAGAGAACAAAAACTGTTTCTTTCTTGTCTTTCATTTAAATGTTTCTATTTTTAAACAGACTGGCCAGATCTGCTTGTCATCTTTTAGCCATAAAGGGAGTTGGTTCAAGGTCTGTCAGCATGATAGGTCTTGCCTCCACAGAGGTCTTGTTTCCATTTAGCCTGGAGATACTACCTTTCAAGTATTCTTTTAACAGAAAATGAACGTTTTAAAGTTCAGAAGTATATGTGCTCTTCAACTCTATTTTTTTTTATTTCTAATAGCTGCCTTGTTAGCAGGGAGGATCGTTATGCAGCGTTCAGCACACTGTTGGATGTTCCTGATCCCCAACGCATAAAGCCAGGGGCCAGGCCAACTGCTGCGTGCAGGAAGAGTAGTGCAATTCATATAGTGCCTCAATAAAACCAAACCAAACAAACAACTACAAAAAAACCACCCCACACATGCACACACACAAATACAGCAGCTTATTTCACAACAGAAAAAAGACAGAGAAGGCCAGCTTAATATTGGTTGATATAAAATTGTGAGAGGTTCACCATTATTCACGCTCTCAGGAAAGGCAATCACCAGCACTTAACAAGCGCTGTGCCTTTCTCCACACATCCCAAACCACCCTAGGGTACAATATCGTGCAATTCAAAAAGTACACGGTTTCTGCACCTCCTCCGGAGGCACCGGGCACTAGCTATGGCCAAAAGGAGGGTATTGGACTGCAGAATTAGTGCTAGGTAGAAAATTAATCCAACATTTCAGCCCTTCCAAAGTATTTTAAACAAAACCAGCAAAAGACACTAGAAAGAAATAAAACCAAACTCACCATTCTGGAAACTAAGAGTTTTCCCCTAGATCCAAATTATGTTGTTGCTCAAGACATGAAGGAGCGCTTATTCTTGCTCCAGCTTTGAAAAACTCCAGCGTGCTCAGGGTTCGGGTAGGTGCTGGGAGCATACCTGGTGAGCCTCCCTCTTAGGGGTGCTGAGCAACGCCTGCTGGAATGTGCAGTCTGGCAGGTACCTGGCAGCACTTGCTCAAACAGGCAGGAGGGAGCGATGGAACTACATTACCCATAATTGCCTTCAGCTGGTTTATGATTACACCTGAAACCAGGAGAGGTGGTGTGGGAGTTTCACCTTAGGGAGGAGAGATAGGCACGCACAGGAAAGAAGAAGGAAGCATGTGCTTCTTGTGTGCTGCTGGAAGAGAGTTAGGGTTTTTTACTTTCATACGCCATGTTGCAAATATATTGAACTTGCTGGGAGGGGGACAAAGGATGGCCTTCTGATAAAGGTCAAGGTTAGAAATAATTAGATTTACAGGCAATGAATACAGCAACCAAAATCGCGTGAACCTGTATGACCGGTTTGGGTATCTCTGTGCATGTGAGAGAATCAGACAACTGGGTATGAGGAAGCGAGTGAAGGAGGGGTGGCAATGGCCTGAGAAGACATCTACAGAGGAGGGAAAGCAGAGACGTCTGGGAGGGTGGGCGGGAAGGAGTTGCTTTTTTGGCTCCGTGAGCTTGAGGTAACAGCAAGTTTTCCCAGACGTTGTATTGCAGGTGTTTTTCTCAGTGATTTCAGCATTTTGTAGGATAAAGTTGATAAAGATTAGAGGGACAAAGATTATAGCCACAGAGAGATAAGATAAATGATCTTTGTGCCAGGAATGTCACAGGGAGTTGGAGAAGAGATGATTTTTCTGTCCTGTTGTTATTTGCTACCTGTGTTTTGTGGCACTTAGGACTCACAGATGAAACTCCCCTTTGATGAAAAAAGGCTGCACAGGCTTTTTAAGCCTGCTTCTAAAAAGCTGAAGTATAAATCAAATAGGTTAAAAAAATGGAGAAAGGCAGAATCCAGCTTTTTTGGGTGGGAGATAGTGTCAATATTGGTGGGCAACTTCCACCAAATAAGCTACTTGCCAAAATAAGCGGTTTCATTTGACCAGGGCTAGTAGCAAAGTGGGGTGAAACTTGGCAAATAGTTTCATCTGGAAAAAAATGAAGTTGAAATGGTGCCAATGCCATTTCAACATTTCAACGGTCGGTCTATTGCAGCACCATTTAGCCTTCAGAGAACTCAAGGCTTTCCCTCTCCTCCCCCATAATCCAGAAAACAGCCATTCCCACCTGACCATATGGGATTTTGGGGTGGAAATCTCTTGTACTTTGTATAATAAAGTAAGACATTGATGGTGACAGAGACTAAAAAAGAGATGCTCCATCTCCAAACGCTTTAACTAACTAGATATATTGTTGAGAATGCTCTGTCCTGCTGTCAGAAGCAGGAGTTTAGAGTAACACAGCAGGGTTATTCAATTTGTACTAAAACTACCTGAAGTAATGAAGTAATTTCTACTCCTGCTTCCTCTCTAAAGGTGTAGTTTAGAAATTCAAGATCTGGAAATAGAATATGTAGGGCAGATAAAGCCCTGTCGGGCACCAGGAGGAGAAGGGAAACATTTCCAGAGACACTTAGTGGCTTACTCAGAGCTATTAAGAAAACAAGTATTTAATTTTTGTTATATATTTAATTTTCTGGGGGTTTTGAGGTAGGTACTGTCTATCATGTGTCTCTAATACCAATAACAATGACAGCCCAAACCAAATGAAACTCACTGTTATACTAACACAATTTAATAATAAATTAAGATCTAGGTATCTTAAACTCTAAATTTCAACCTCTTTCCTGTCATCTCAGAATACTCCTTAAAATTTGCATTTAGATAAGATACTCTTCCACAGACTTCCTTTCTCTGAATGGACCATTAGCTCAGAACAGGAATGTTGGTTTCCAGTAGAAGTATATTTCAGAGCCAGGTGTTTTTGACAATCCATTATTTTGATTCAATAATTGTAAAAATATTAGTGGTATTTTATGTTAAACAGAAAGACTCTGGAGCACCTCTCCTATGAGGATAGGCTGAGAGAGCTGGGGTTGTTTAGCCTGGAGAAGAGAAATCTCCAGGGAGACCTTCTAGCAGCCTTTCAGTACTTAAAGGGGGCCTACAGGCAAGGTGGGGACAAACTTTTTAGAAGGGCCTGTTGCAATAGGACAAGGGGTAATGGCTTTAAAATAAAAGAGGGCAGATTTAGACTAGATAGAAGGAAGACATTTTTTACAATGAGGGTGGTGAGACACTGGCATAGGTTACCCAGAGAGGTGGTAGATGCGCCATCCCTGGAAACATTCAGGGTCAGGTTGGATGAGACTCCAAGCAACCTGATCTAGCTGGAGATGTCCCTGGTCGTTGCAGGGGAGGTTAGAGTAGATGACCTTTAGAGGTCCCTTCCAACCCAAACTATTCTATGATTCTATGACTCTAGAATTAGACTGATGATTTTTAACATCTCTTTTTATAGGGATGAATCAAAACCCAATCAATCTAATATGCTTCTCAACTGTTTCTCAGCTAGAAAATCACTACAGAAGATATTTGTACCCGTAGCTTTGTGCAGGTGGGAGCCTGCTGACCCACATAAAGCATCTACAGGATGCTATTATGTGTTCACCTCTGTGCTTCAGAAAAGGGCTTGAGTATTAACATAGTCTGTCTGGGTTTTCTGTACAAGAGTGACCAATTATTAGTTCCCAAATTTTTATTTAACTCTGGAACTTCTGTCTTGTTGCATAACGGAGTTTACTTTGAAGGCATCTCACGTAGGTGTTTAAAAGACAGCACTGCATACCCTGCTACCTCTCCAAAAACAGAACTGACCAGTCAGTTTCCGTTTCCAGACTCTGCTGAAACCCATACTCTGCAACAACTTTTCTTGGAACATCATTTGATGAGACACTGTGGTTTTCTGCAGTTTGACTCATTTTCAAGGCAAAGTCTTCCAGAAAGCAGATTTAGACTGTTAGGTCTTAGGAATGCTAAGCATTACGTGGACAGTTAATGAGCAATTTCATGTATTTAATTAACTGCACTGTTTGTGTACAGGGGAAATCCACATGCTGTACACGCAGACAAAAGCGATAGCAGATGCTTACAGGCTCATTTGGCAATATATTTTTCACATTTTTTGTTTGTTAAGTTCAATGCATTTCTCAGATATGTTTCTGTCATTGAAATCAATGGAATTTGGGAAGGAATATTTTGGGACAGAAGCGGGATCTGTGAGGTTGATTTTGAGATGGAAAGTTTGGAAGCTGAGAACACATGTATGTAGGAAGCCCTGGATGGAAGCTGGACATGATGGGTCGGTCCATGTGAGCGCAGTGACGAGTGTAGGGAGAGCAGGAGAGCTGGGCTGCCAGCTCCAGGGCACACGCAACATCATGGGACACTTACCTCACTTTGGAAGTGGGTGAATACCACCAAGCCACATCCTTTGGCTTTTGCAACCTTACTGGTAGTGGTGGCAGGATCCTGGAAAGCTTGGGAGCGTAAACAGTCACAGTCTGGCTTGACATAACGTAACATATACGGAAGTGGCAGCCAAGTCTTCACTTTTCGTTTGATTACAGTATGTGCTTTCCACTTCACTGGGGTTTTTTTCCTTTTTGTTTGTTTGTTTAAATAACTACATATTTTGATGGCTAAACCTAGCAATGATTGCAGAGTCAAAGGGCTCACTTCAGTTCTATCTGTAAATATGTTTTATTTGCCTGCAACAGATTGAGTAGCTGGGGCAGAAAGTAGCATATCTTTTTGAACCTGATCTCAGTTTTGCTGCGGTTCTCGTCAGAATGATAAACACCAAGGCTTCAGTGTACATGACATGTTGTTCTCATCTCGTTTGTTTTGGTCATTCCTAGAGCTCATGAGAAAACAAATATGAACCCCTTGCCCATCAAACTATTAGAAGAGGGGCACCATAAACCCTAGGCTACGTGACAGTTACCTGTACAATGATTTCCAATGAAAATTAGCTGTGGCCATGACACCATGATTTATGCATGCATGTGTGAGAGGAAACAAAGGTACAATGTCACACTCAGACATGGTCAAATTTTTTTTTTTTTTTTCTCTCTCCCCTCCCCACCAACAGAAGAAAAACTTCCATAGCAGACAATATTTTGGCCAAATATGTTTACAGGTGAGGTAGCAGCTTAGGTATACCTCCCAATGAAATAACATTTGATAACTAAGAGAGGTGTGGTGGTGAAAATTGGTTTTCTGCCAGGTCTATGCTAGAAAACATTTAATAGTATAGTTATGCTGGCAAAAGTGGTTTTGGCTGGGTTTACTGATTCCAGAACCCTGAGTATAATCTATACCAGCAAAAGCACTTCTTCTGCCAGTTCTGTGTCTACATTAGGGCTGTTGCCAGTATCAAACATTGCCAAAAATCACATTCCTAAGGGACATTACTTATACTAACAAAAGTTTCTAATACAAAGCAGGCTTTACAAACACCAATGCATACTCCACCCAGGCAGGCAAAACCACCTTTCTTGATAAATAGTGAACCAAAGCAATCAGAAAGTTTTACCTGGTTTCTGAAGGGCAGGATACAGTTCTGGGCAATGTTAAACATCAGAAAAACAGCTCTCAAAGCATGTTGTATCCTCAGTGGGCTACCTTTTAGACTTCAGTCAAGGTGAAGTCTTGGTTTGAAAAAAAATCTGTGGCATCGCATTTTAATGAACACATAGAACTTGTTACAACAGTACCACAGTATGGGAAACTACAGCAAAAATATGTACTCAAACTGCTGAAGGCAATAGACCAAACTGAAACAACGCTGCGGAGCATGGAAGTTAGTAAGGAAAATGTTATATTGAGCAGCAGAGACTATATCTGTATTTACTGTATCTGCTTGCACTCTGAAAAAATATAAGTAATTGGAATCAGTTCTCAATGGTGAGCTGGACTAAGAACTGAAATTTGTTTTAAAAAAAAGGGGGGGAAAATAACACCCAGAAAGTCCTAATGAAAGCATAGTTGTTCTGATTTGCATATAACAATAAGTCAAGGAAAATCGTTGGTTTCCTTAGTATTTATCTAGAAGGAATGACTATACCATGCCCTTATGCTGATCGAACATTAAATTATTTTTAAAAGAGATTAGGTTTTTTTTCTAATGAAGAGAAAACTTTAAAGAGGATCATCCAAACAAAACATTAATATAAATAGGTAGCTGGCAAATTGGACTGAAGAATATCAGGGCAGGAACTTTCCTGAGTGGTCAGCATATGGTTGCCAAAAGGGACTTGGAGGAAGAGCTCTGAAAACAGTAAAGAAAAATCTCTTTCTCTCTTGAAATAGCAAGTGGGTTGGAACTTGTGCCCTAGGGAAGGACCCACAAGATGTTTTTTGTACCATGAAAATATTTGCATTTCCTCTCTGTAACTAAAGCTGTTTAGCTTGGTTAGTTGCTAGATTACTTTATGCAAAGTGTGTTCATTAAACAAACGATTTCTTTTGGTGTTTACACTGTTTTCACTCTGTTGCTAGCAAACCTCTCTCTCCCACAGCAGAATCTACTGCGCTCTGCAGGGAAGGTTCATTTACTCCATTCCCACAGAGAAAAGGCACCAGGTGACCTCGAAAGAAAGGAAAACAGATTTGACTTTAGTATACAAGCCTACCACCTCGGTCAATAAGAGACAGGCAAAGACCCCCATGGCCCAAGCAGCGTTTTGCAGAGACTCGTCCTGGAGAAGTGCTTGCAGAGATGCCTCCAGATCTGAGGCAGAAGCAGCAGTAGACGACAGGGCCACATACCACTTACTCCTGTAGCATTAGACTGGGCAAAAGGATAACATGTTTCAGTTTAGGAAACCTTTTTTTTTGCCCCATTTCCTCATTAAATCCTGCGGACTCATTAAGATGGATCGCTTCACTTACATTGCATGGCACCGAGGAAAATGTTCCATGTGACAGTAAAAAAACACGCAGGTGGGAGTGACAAGGTAAAAGAGCGGAGTCCAGGCCAAAAAGTTCATGCCTTAATGAGTAATGAGCTGGAGGGCAAGAAAAATACTGTTCCATATCAGATTTTCTTATATTATGTTTCTAGAAAAGATTAGCACACTGTACTCAGCCACACTTGGGTAGAAAATAACTGATTACTAGAGATGAAGTGAATAAGATTTTTTTATTGTTGTTTTTAGCCGAATTTCCTCAGGAAACAAGGTTTATACAATCATGCTGTGTTTGTCTGTGACTCTGATCCTACTCACCACTAGTTTGTGAATCCATTAGCCAGTTCAGCTCAATGCAGAGACAGAAATCTCAGATTTGGTAGAATGCTGCAAGTTTCGTGAAAAGGCTCATCCAAGTAAAAGAGAAAGCTGAGAATCTCTGTGGAGGAAAGGTTACTATGTTATTAGACCTCAGAGAATCACACAGAAAACAAATGAAAGAGGGACTGTTATGAAAGCACAAAATCCAGAGAAGGTTTCCTTTTTTAAGAGTTAAAAATCCAGTTCAAAACACAAATTCATGAGAAATTCAGCTCCAGAAGCTGCTTATAGGAATACATTTTTATTTTTATTTTTATTTTGGTTACTCAATGTCCATACAGGAGAAAAAAAGATATTTATGTGCATTTATACAACATAGACATAAAGAATCAGAATCTAATCTCATTGTAGATCCCAAGCAGCTCTGCTGAATTAAGTAGTAGTTGGCTAGCTTTGGCCATATAGGTTGTCAACATGGACCAGTTTTTCAGCAATGAGTATGTTAAGAACTTGAAAATCTGGCCACGGGTGCCTCACTGGGAGTCAGGAGATACCAGATGCTTTTGAAAGTCAAGCCTTTGCTTAGGTGCCTGTATGGAAAGCAGGCGCTTCTGAAAATCAGATTTGAGCTACCAGGGTAAGACCTGAAAAATTAATTCTAGCACCATTACAAACTTAAAACTGATTGTCTGCATGTTAGATAGGGGTTGGACACTGGCATAAATAATAGGAGTTTCATGTTCTTTATGCCATTTAAAGCTGAAAGTAAGTATTTACTAGTTGCAGTTTCTTCCTTTTTACTTAAGATTGACAAAAATGCAATTTTGGAAAGGCTCAAACACATTAAATTTTTTGTTATACCTTCTTAGCAACTTGAATAATTATTTGCTAAATATCTATCAATTACAGCATAATTATAACTTTTTACCTATAAACCAACTATTAATCCCTTTACCACAGATTGTATCTTCACTAATATAGGAGCTAATAAGTCCTGAAAACCTAGGGCCACAAATTCAGTGTTTTCTTCATTGTAAAGTGAGGCTTGGCTGGGTTTTTTTCCTCCGGTTGAGAACATTTCCTCAGTTTAGTAGAAAACATTTCTCCTATTTTAAGTTTAATAATGCTTTAGCCTGAATTTAATGATAAACCTAAATGTAACTTATTTGCTGAACTGTGGTCTATAAAGCAGCCAAACAGCAAGTCAGCAGCAAAGCTGTGAATGGAGCTAAGGGCTGACTTCGAGTCCCTTCTCGCAGTCACCTGGCATCCTTAATCACAGCATGTTGTTGCTCCCTGTGACATGTCCTTGAAATGTGGTCTGTTACAATAAGCCATATGACTGCATATTTCTGCAATAACTGAAGCAATAGTCTAAGTCTACTACATTTTTGACCTGTCATACACGGTACCTCATGTCTAATACCTTACGTATTCGTTAGTCATATCTACTGCGCAGTATATCAGATAAAGAAGTGTAAAGATTTCCTTTCAAATGTTGCATACAGCTAGAAATCGGAGTCAGGGTTTGGATAACGTCTGTAGCTTGAAAAATATTTTATCTGTGAAACTACCATAGAATTGTACAAAAGACCTGGATTGATCAGGTATTATACATCAATTACTTACATATAATTCTTGTAGATTAAAAATGTACAGGTTTTGGTTGCATTTTTCATCTATTTTCCTTAGATAATTTCATCATATTTATTTTTATAGCAACTCTAATCAGTTAAGTTCTACTATGCCTTTGTCACAGATTTGACATACAGAACTGCGGATCTGAGCTCTCACTTTCTGTGTACTCATTACCCGAAAAAAGGCATTCTGTTTCTCACCGTCAGGTACATCAAGCAAGGGAAAAATAACAATGCAAAGAAAAAAACCCACACCACTGGTAAAGGAACTATTCAGCTGTGTAATCACTCAGGTGTTCAATTAGGTTTCTGAGTCAGGAAAACATCAGTTAATCTTGTTGATGTAATTCAGATGCATATTTAACTGTGTATTTTAGTGTTTTGCTCTTTAGGAATGGTATTATCATATTTACATTGCATATGTATATGGTTTTTTCTGAGCTGGAATCTAAGCTCTGTGTATCTCTCAGCTCCACAAGCAACTGATACTAACCAGACACTGTCACCATCCTGCTAATACCATCTCGCCTTTTAATGACTGAAATGTAGTTTTCCAAAACCTCTACAAACACCCACCTGATCTGCAAAACACTATTTCTGGAACTGAAATCTTTTTCCTATAACAAGAAATTTCTGGTGCACTATGAGCACATCACACTTCCTCCGAATGCAGACTGACCCCACTCCTTTCAGAAAAGGCCTGGCATTATCAGCCTTGCAAGGCAAAAACAGGACCTGGCTGTAATTCCCAAGTGACCTCACATGGCTAAGCTGAAGCACATGTAATGGCCCTGAGACCTTCCTAGACAGTCTTTAACATTGCCCATCAAAAGGGAAAATCATTTCTGGCTGCCTTAGGAGCAAGAGGGCTGGAACCAAAGACCATTTCAGCTGAAAAGCCACTCCCAGACCTGGCCAGCTCCAGGAATAGCTGCTCTCACCTCTGGGCCCATGGTACTTAAAAGAGATCCTCTTACTCGGTAATACGCCAATTGCCTCTGATTACCATAATGACGGTAATTAATGCCTACGCTACCAGAGTAGTGTGTGCTTGTACAGCAGCCCTCCACCCACTGCCGGCACCCCCGGCCATTTTCCGCAGCATACAAGGCAGCGGCAACTGAGCACTCCCTGCATGTCCCGACATTTTCTGCATTGAGGCTGCTAATATGGGAATAATAGTAATGCAAGACGACAACATTCTGACGTCATCTTCTGTTAATGTCATGTTTCTCTTTGTTTTAAGTTTTCTCTTTCAAGGCTTTCAAAGGTTCCGACTAAAAATGATTTGCCAGCTTAGAGAAAACCTGCAAGGTGTAATAAATAGTATGAATTAAGTACAGCATATGCTGAGAATGCAGTTATAAAAAAGAAATAATGCCAGATCTTCAGCTGCTATTAATCAGAAAAACTCTGCTGAAGCGAAGGGTGTAATTCCAGTTTACATCTTCTGAGGATCTCATTCCTACATTTACCACCAAAGCTGTTAAACATGGAACACTGCTTCAGCACACTAGGTCCCTGTTAACTGAAAGCTGTGGAAATAGAGGCATACTTAGTTTCGAGGCCTTTATGGGACCTGTTTGGAAGGCAGGTTCCTGCAATGCACTGAATATTTTCAGTGCTGACTGGCTCAAGGGAGTGCTCACCCAGAAATCTTGCGAGGTTTGTTCCTGTTGTCTTCACTTTGAATGTAATGATTTATCTTTGTTGACACCTACAGGAGCAGGATAAGATCAAATAACAAACTGCTTTAAACTTCATTAAATGACATGGGTGGTTTCAGGAAATATTTTCCAGCAAAATATCACAACCGTCGCTTAACCTGGCATCTTCCAGTGTCGTGCACAATTCTTTTTGGCTTTTAAAACAAATGCAGTGAGGACGCTGTGATTATTCAGGGGTGATGAAATTGCAGTTCTGCGCCAAAGCTGATTGTGGTGTTAACAGCTGCGACTTCGCTGACTTCAGACAACTTTGAGTTTAGACCAGCAGTGACACTGCCCTGTGGGTGGAAGTTCAAGTAGGAACTGCAGATGAAAAGGGCTGCAATGCCATCTCCAAATGTAAGAAAAAAACCCAGCTGCCTTTCTGTAAACACACACAAAAAAGTTAATCGGTTCACGAAGATGGTTTTGAATAACAGTTTGAATCGCAGAGGATACATGAAGATTCCCTTCGCATGCATTTCTTGCTGAAGGCCAAGTTCAAAAAAATACATGAATTGGACAGTGATGCTGGCAGGCTTCAGTAAAACTTCTAGACTATAGTAATGCAAATGCAGAAACACATAAGCGCTCATATATACTTGCCCATATAAAAACCTACATTTTTGCTTTCATATTGTTAGCTACTCTTTTCACTGGCTTAGTTTACTGGCATTTTGGACTTTATCACTATATAAAGAAATACTTTTGGAATAGGGGCTCATTATATCACTTTATTAATAGTGGACAGACTTAGTCATAGTAAAATACTATTCATTAAAACATTAATCTTTTAAATATGAGGGAAAAGAACAACTTACGAATCTGAAAAAAGTCCAGATAGTGATCTTCCCAATGAGCATCTTGAAATGAATTCTTCAGCAACATCTGCAAGCTGTAAGTCACCATTTTTTTCCCCTCATAAACATGTAAAATCATATACAAGTTCAGTCATGACTGTTAAATTGTGGATCAAAGCCACAGCTCGTTATGATGAAGGGAGTACTTAAATACACCCACAAACAGCATTCATTATCAGTGCCACCAGGCCTGTTGTTGCTGTCTTCACTGCTTTTGAAAACAGACAGTATTGGTGTTTGGTTGAACAAATATACATATTTCTGATCTGAGTTTAACAATCCTGTGAGCTGACACTGTCTCGCACCAGATATGACCTGTCAGCTCTCAACACACTGAGAGGGAGGCTCATGCATGTGGCTGCCATCTCCTGCTCCTCTGTGGCTTGGGCCACATCTCACGCACCAGTCATGCAATGCCTTCACTCTGGTTCCTTCACTGCTGTTTATTTGCTGACCAAAGTACTCGAATGCACCTGGAGCATTCGTTAGAGCATAGGGGAGTGTGCTGGGTGAGTGCTAAAGATGATGAGAAGACAAGTGATAGCTAATAGTTGCCCCGTGTAGAGGGACTTCTTCCAGGACTCATTTCTCTGGTTAAAACAGTGTTACTCCCATGCCAGCCCCTTCGACTCAGGTCTCAGCCTCACATCCCCCACCATCCAGAATCTTCCTCATGCATTGAAGCAGATGAATCTTGAAAGGAAATATACTAATAAAGTTGGAAAATCAGTCAATCATTGCTGCAATTAGAGCCGTTCATCCAAAGCATGTCGGCATGCATGTTTCTATTAAGGTTGACATAATTTTGAATTTCCAGATCTTATATAATTGGTGCCTCTTCTGTTCAAAGTTTGATTGAGTGCTGGACAATGGGAAATGTATTTATGAGCCAACGAAAAAGTCATAAAATACTTTGATGAATTTGAGTGTCTAGTTTTATTTGTCAGCCACGCTTTCTTTGGAACTTTCTTCTTCCTTGGAATCTGAGGTACCTCCAAGAATTTCTAACTTCACATCTTTTTGGTGGATTTGTCCTCGAATATAACCCTTGGCAAATCATTCCTGCCAAAATGTCTGTGGCAGTTCAGAAATTACACCCTTCACAGATTTTTATCCTTGCTTCTCTGCCAAGGATTCTGTAGCTAGGGCTCTTCTAGTATAACATATCAGGTGGGTGCTCTTCATTGCATACATAATCTGAAACTATACCATGAAAAACCTCTTACTGCAGCCCCATTCTGCCATTTGAATTACAAAGTGCTAATCTTTGCTTGGTATCTTATTTCTAGATTTCAGCAATGCGAGTGGACAGAAATCAGATTTGCCTCCTTTTACTGCAACTTGTGTTGGAAAGAAGGTCTACCGTCTTTGGAATTTCTCCATATAACTAGTATGAAAGAGAGTGATTTTTAAAACTCACAATACTTTGCAATCAGTTCAAACAATCATTTTAAATTCTTTCTTTGCATGTCTCCCAGTTTTTCTATTGCAACACGTTCTAGTCAGTTCAGAAATTAAAACCAGTGCTCCTCCACACGTATGCTATCCTTTTAGTCAAATTCCTTATGATGTCATCATGACTCTTCTTTTTTTGGCCTGAAAAGCAACATTTCAGTTGTGTCATTTAGATTAAATTTGATAGTTTGGTACAGGGATATCACATGCAATAGTAGTATTTTTACAGTGTGAAGCCATGCCAAATTCCAAGTACGGGCATTGCAATGAGCAAAGGGAGCCCTTGCCAACTCCATTTTGCTACATATGGTACTAAGCTTTCCATAGTATTGGAATCCTTGCAGAAGTTTCCATGACAGCTGTTGAGCCTCAGGACTGAATAAAATATTGTCACTTTACCATTACAACTACTTCTCCACATTGAGTAATCTTGTGGACTCTATGTGAACCTTCTGTCATTATCCACGTATGCTTGAATAAACTCAGTTGCTTTTTCTTGAAAGTTTGCTGTTTCATCAGCCATCACTGGATACTGGTTACAAGAAACCGTTGCGAAAATAGCCCTCAGACTTAACATTCGTGACTTCTGTTATCTCATTTTGAGTAACTGGAATTGTGCATTTGTTTTGACCCTTTTCCAGTTGTTGTGAAGTATGAGGATCACATCTGCTTGCAAAAAAGCAGTTGAATCAAGTTGCACTCAGCTTCTGAGAGGCAGCTGTGTCTTCGGCTTATTCAGTACAGTGATCTTGTGGTGCAAATCTCTGTCTTGCAAGATGTTGAATACAACTTAGAATTTTGTTATCATTTGCCTTTTTCCTTCTTTCTCCTGTGAATACTGAAAACTTACCAAGTCACTGGCATTCTTTGCAGTTGTTTGAAGAATAAGAGCTTTGACGCCTCAAACTTCCTTTCTGATTAGGGGACCCAGGCTATGTAAATGCTCTTTCTGAGTAGTTTATCAGAAGTTATTCACAATTAAAAGCTGCGTGACCACAGAAATGGAGTGCATCATCACAGACTTCAAAATAGAAACCCTGAAAATCTTCAAATTACAGTGAGCAGAGGAAGGGTTTCATTTCCCAGAGCTGCCCAGAAGGAAAGGCTTCAGTGGCCCCTGATGAAATGTTTCAACTGTTTTCCTGGGATCAAGCACTGTTTGTTCTTGTTTCAGGTGCTGATAAGTATAGGCCATTACTACACCACGAAAAAAGGTTCACTTTTTGTTAGAAATGAAATTCCATTTTTTAATTAAAGTTTTAAAAATATATTTCATTTTATCTTTAGAAAAACATTAAACTTTATAATTATTTTGTTCAATCACTACTTATTACATTTCTTAAAATATATAGGACTCCTGACAAGTGAAACTGTTTATTTGAATTTGGGTTTACTTGTTAATTGTTCTTGATAAAGTAATCTGTAATACAGCAGAGTGATGAAGGCAAAATTAGAAAGTTAGGTTCACGCTTGTCCACAGAAGAATTAGCTTTTCCTGGTTCTGGGATAACTAGTTGCAACCAGTTTGTTAAAATAGAATTTTAGAGAAAGAAAAAAAGAAAAAGCAGGAGCGAAAAAAAAAAAGGTTAAAAACATTTCATGCAAACGTTTTGTTTTTTTTTAAAAGGTCTGGTTAAAATATTTCCAATAGCAAAAAGTAATTAAGCTGAGGTTTTGACTAAAAACTTTTGATCTCTTCTTCTATTTAAGAATCATCCCAAAGTCACACATAGATTTTGCAAAAGTGATGCAGATTTTTTAATCATAGTGTAACCTCACCACAAGATCCACCTTTACCTCAGTGCCTCATATGAAGTTCCCAAATGACATAGGCCAAACTCTCACTGAACATTAGCCTTTCTGCAATTGCTACTTGCCCTCACTTTTTATTGTGATTTTGAAAAGCAGGAAACCAGGAAAAGAGCTATGTCTGGTAAAAGAAAAAACCTTACTATTTATTTATTTTTGGAGATGTCCTGCCAAATGCTTCAGGTTCGTTTTCATGAGAAAGAGCAATATTACCAGAAGTGAAATATGTCTTTGTGGCTCTAAACATCAGCAAAACACTGATGAATCAGAGAGACAGAAGTACGCTGCCAAATCATAATTTCAACAGAGTATTTTTTTGTTTCTTTAACTGAATACTTTGTTAGAGATAAACCACTATTTTACCAAATCAGAGGACTAAGAAAAAGAACTCCATTAAACAAAGAGAAATGAACCATCCTTTCTTCATTCCATCACCAGGAACACAGTGACTCTAAAAAGTAAAAAGCCAGGAGCCACATCTCAGGGTTTTTCGGTCTAAATAGAAAATCTGGTTACATGCGTGAAGTATGAAAGGTATATTTTTCTCCCTGTCCTTTTCCCTTCCCCTTCTGACTTCTTTTATATTATCCTTTACTCAGTCCGTGTTCACCATGAAGACCAGCAGAAGCCCACTTATAAAAGATCAAGAAAGTTTACATTGTTCTATAAGTTCAGGAGTTAATAGAGGTTTAGGCTTTTATTTGGATGTTACTGCCATGTTTCTTAATAAAATAAATGGTCATTTTGGCATGCATAATGACTTTCTGTATACCTTGACAACTTTCTTAATATTATGATTTTTTTTTATTGTTACTTTTTCTATAAAGAGCTTATCCCAATTAGTCATTGAATTCACAGTGGTACTGATAATTTTCATTATTAATTTAACCTCTGGGGCATAAAAGTTTTTAGTTATATATTTAACTTGAAATGTTTGTATTTAATTGAAGTGTGCATTTACATGCTTTTCTGATGTCAGATATTTAAACAAAAAAAGTTGTTTACAATTCAATTTCTACAGTAACACTTATTATTTTTAAAAATGGACTCTATTCTGTAACAGATGTCATATGGAAAGCTGAACAAAAAATGTGATGAAGTGATTTTTATCCGCACCAACTTACTTTCAGATGATTTGAATCAAGAGATTATTGAATGTGATCTGTTTGTAAACATTTAAAATCAGGGTTAACAGACATCTTGAAAACAAAAATACTCTAACATCTTTTACAAACGTTTCCACTGACGAAACACCCATGAGTCATATTTTAAAAGCTTTGCAATAAAAAAGTTGCTATAACAGGGCTCTATTCCACACGCACACACAAAAATGGTTGGAAACTCACATTAGTTTGATAGTGGAATAATTCTATTCCAGAACATGTTCTTTTGCCAGCTTTTTTTTTTTTTCCCCCTATGGAAACAGCAGATCTTTCCCCATGAAATACAGGGCTGGAAACACAGTGTACTCAATCACCAGAAAAGCATGTGCATTTTTATAGAGCCTCCTTGTAACAGGATAATACAATTAGAAATAAAAGCATATTTTACTTTTATTTATATTTCAGTCAATTAACTCACATTTTAAATGAAAAATTTATGCTTATCATTAGATGTAGAATTAAATATTATTGATGAGGAAAACGGAAGTGAAACAGAAGTTTACAAAGCATTTTCTAAAAACTTAGAATTTTCAAAACCTAATGAAGCTTTGGTTTAGCTTACATAAAATTCTTTAAAACTTACATTCCGCGTCACTAATTAAGATACTAAAAAAAACCAGAGTCAGTCTGCCACTGGTTTACATACTCCAACTAGACACAAAATGAAGCAAGCAGATGTAAGTCAGAGGTGTTTGTGCCTCACAGCATTTGTTCCAGGAACAGAGCTTTTTAAGAGAGCAGCAGAGAGATGCTGCACACCACAATTGCTTGCAGGTGATGACCTTCGGAGTACTCAAGGGGCCTGGCACCTGGCCACCTTTGATAAACCATACAATTTGTTATGCAGATCTTTCCTACTGAGGTACTATCAGAAATGGTGCCAACAGACAGGAGTCCAGAAAGTGAGGAAAGTATTATATCAAAATATTTGCCTGGCATTCCTGGACGGGAAGCGTACCAAAAGCTATCAGAGAGGCCTGGGGCAGATCCTCCAGCACAAGCAAGGTTTTATGGTTCAAGTGCAATCTTTTTCAGAGAAATTATGTGGAGGGCAAAACAGATGATCACAACAGTCTCTTCTACCTTTATGATGTATGAAAAATGAAGGATCCCATAAATGCCAGAAGAGTATTTGAGACAAAGATATGGCCAAGCTTGTGAAGAAGAGAATTTATAGAGCCAAGACGGGCCTGATATACTACAGCAACAAAGAGCAGGCCAGGGATGGTTTGTACAGAGAACACTGTGCTATCACAGCTGAAGGGTTTGGGAGAAAGGGCTGAAATAAATCAACTCTGGAATTTTTAATGGGGTGAAAGATGTAGAAAGGCTTGGTAGGGCCGTGTGATAACTTTGAGTGAGACGCATCAAGAAAATGCTTGTTATGGAGGCTTCTCTTGACATCACACTTTTCATGCAATGATTAACAGTAAGGCAGTTTTTCAAATTATTTTTTCCCTTTTTAAAAAGACCTAAGGACCCACTTTAAATCCCATTGGGCTGAAGAAAACAATACACAGCTCGTACAAATACTTGAAGTCTGGTTTTTTTGCATCAGTATCATGTTGAGTGTAATTTATCACTAGGTCCCCTATAGTATCATTCTTTACCAAACAGGGTGAATGCAGAAGGCACACAAGAAGGTTCCTGCACAAGTCGTGACATCGCCGTGAGCAAAGCAGTGTGCTCCGGGGGCTTGCGGCAGTGCTGGCTGACTGAAGTAACTTCACCAGCTTCAGGAGCCAAGGATGACGAGCAGAGTCTCTGTTGCCATGGTTCCCCCTACCCTTTAAATGGAAATGATCCCTGGGTTTTGTAAATGACGTATCCCAATTATCCAACTGAAGCGTTGCTAAACGTCTTAAAGTTAGCAGAGTTTATGCATCCTTTTGCCTCTTTTTCAATTGTCGTCTTTGATGTTCAGGCTGCACATGTTGTCTTAAGGGAGAAAGAAAAACTTTCTTCTTGTTCCAGAGCAGCTTTTCTGTGTTTTCTTTTCATAATACTGACTGAAGATAAAACTCAAGGGTTCATACTTGATCGTTGCCAGATACATTGCAAAAAGATGCTAGTGTTCCAGAAAGCCTACAAATATTTGGGGGATACCTGTTTCAGATGTGCATCTGCTCTGTTGTCTAATAATAATTATACTCCAGAAGAAACCCACAGAAAAGAGGGGGAGAACGAGGACACTTTTGGGGTTGCCTGAAATGCCCCTCGCTGGAGGAGCTGTAACAGGATCTTAAAGTAATTTGAGACCTGTTAATCCCATGGGTCATAAGGATCTGGAAAGAAATTGCCTCCTGGAACAGAGATAAAAATACTTTGTAATCATGTAACCGTGCACAAAAAGAATCTTAGCTGTAACATTTCCTAACTTCTGAGCCCTTGATTTTGCAACATGCATTTTTGATGGATCAGGGAATGGTAAAGAGGAGTGGGCATGCAGACCACCTCTCTACAGTCTGAATTAGGTGGAGAGAACACAATTTTCTCATGTTTGATGGGGTATTTGCCAGGCCTCTGTGGGATTTTAATCATAGCACCTTTTCCTTGGGCTAATGACTGTTAGGAGGAAATTTTTGCTTTCAGGATACAAGTAAATGCTCAGGAAAATAGTTAAGGTGGCCTTAATGCATGTTTGGTTCCTGGTTATCCAGTAACTCTGGGTGACTAAAGCTTTTCAGTGCTGTTCAGAACTAGTGATTGCTATCAGTCTTCCAAGTTTCTCATGGAAAACCTCTTAGCACCAAAATTTGACTTGAGTATCTATTTAAATGTTCAGTATGGCTGGGTATTGGCCACCAGTGGTCTGCAGACCACAGTTCAGGAATCTGTGGTTTAAAATACTGGCTAAATTAAGCAGAACTGGAAAGCTTTGGAAGAGCTTTCATCATTACTGGCATTTTAAAAGAAGTTGGTTTGGTTTTTTTTTTAAAAAAAGAAAGGCTTACTGTGTGCTTTGTAGGGACAGTTTGTCACTTTGAAATAGAAAGTATTGGTCTTGGGAGCTGATTGCAACAAGTTAGGTGTTCCATTAAAATGTCCCTTTTTCAGCCAGATTAGCACCCGGAAACTTCTCCATTTACAGGAAAACAATTCCACATCTAGCCTTCTTTTGCAGTCTTTCATCAGAGGTCTCAGTGCCAAAAAAAGTCACAGTTGTCAGTCAGAGCTGCTACAGGTTTTGAAGGCAGATCTCTCACTGAAGTACAGTAATACTATTTTGTATGAGGGGGCCTCTGTGTTATACTCCTTACTGTTTAAGGATCAGATCATGGATAAAGTAAACTTGCTATAAAACCACTTTGAAGAAGATTCTTACTTTCCATTTCAAGAGTGCTCAAAGGAGGTAATATACAAAAGAGGTTTCCAAAAATAAATTAAATTCCAGCTTACTTTTGTCATTGGGGTGCAGAGCCGCTTTACCTTGGAGAGAAGCTTTTGCTGCTCAAGCTCCCTGGCATGCAGAGGAGGAGCAGCCATTCCCAGCCGCCTGGCTGGCTACTGAGCCTGCAACACGGGGCAAGGAGAAAAGTGCATTATAATCATGAGAATACATACGAGTAATGGTTTACAGTCATGCCTACCTCCTGTGTGTCTGTCAATGCAATGTATAATTCACCCAGTGCTCTTCCAAAGCCCAGCCTAGATATAAAATGAAAGTGAAAGATGCCACATTCATTTGTACACTGCAGAGCACATTGTACAACCATTACTACTCCTTTAGCTCAGCAGGTTCAAAAGCAATAATAATCTCTCACAGTATTTAAAGCATCATGTTTAATAACAAAATCAGTAATATGCAGTTGTACATGTAGAAAGATAATCTTGTATATTGGGAATTTTATTAGGTTAGAGCAGAATAGAAAGTGAACATGCTTTTCACCTGGTAAATTAATGTTTGCCATACAGGTAATGTGCAGAATTTCAAAGACTCTGTTGTGTAATTTTTAGCCCTAGAAATAGTAATGACCAAGAGACTACAGGCTCTCTGCACATTAAGTTTTGTACTTTGCCCTATCATCAGTACATCAGCATCTCATACAAGAAATGGACTGATAGACTCCTTTTTCATTTTTTAAATTTGGGGTTATGGAAAGTTTTCATTTCTCTAACAGGTAGATAAAAACAAAGGCAGCTAATAATGGTGTCATTCTGGTTCTGAGAAAGAAACTTTGTCAAATAAAATGCTGGTGGTAGTTCTGTGTATTTCTCAGTTAGCTAGTCTCCTAGTAAGAATGTACAGGATTTACACGCTTAATTTTTGTTTTGATGATCTGTATTCCCTGGAATAATACAACCTTCTGAATAGTTCATAAGATTACTGTAAAAAAATCTGCTAGTGTACTTTTATGTCTAAGCTTTTGCATTTGCAAAACCTTGAATTCAGCATTTGTATTTGTTGTTTCCCATGTCTGATTTGAATTTAAGAAAAAAAGAATGCAAAGTCTGTTTTTTCTTTGTTGGGAACAGACTCAAACCCATACATATGAAAAACGGTGGGTCTAAGACCTGAGGAAGCTTTGGGATGCGGATGCTTTGAAAAATTGAACTTTAATCAAGTGACTTGTCAAATTCTCAGAAAGGGGTTGGGAAAAATCTGGGTAGAGAATTCCGTTTATTCAGAGAAAGAGGTGCAATTCAAATACATGAGTGACAACCTACAATAAAGAATGCTTGGAATAGTGATTGCACCCTGTAGCATGCATTTATTTGGCAGAACAAAAAGCACTCATACATTTCTGACCAGCATAAGGAGTGAAACATTGTAGTACACTTGTAGGTGAACAGTCCTGCAAAATACTCTGTACTTTCTATTCTCAAAAAAATAGTGGGAACTGAATGCAAGTTCAAACCTTTATACAACTAATACCTTTTTTCTAAAGAATATTATTCCCTTTTCTTTTTTTTTTTTCTTTTTCTTAAGGGGATTTCAGTAATCTCTCCTAGCAGTATATTACCTAGCGTATTATACAATGTGTGGAGGGCACTAGCCTGGAATCTGAGACCTTACTTTGCTCCAGATTTCCCATACGACCTTGAAAAAGTCAGATTTTTTAAATATTTTTTTAAAGAAACTAAAACCTTTTGAAGGTCAGACCTTAATCTGTCTTCTCTATCTTCTCTACCATTTTTTGCCATGTAAAGTGGAGATAACAAGACTTTTCTATCTTATGGGTTATAAGAAAAAATAAATTAAAAAATTTAATGCAGTCAGATACTGAAGGGTTTTTTTAATAAGACTTTAATGAAGCATTATACATGTAGTCTGCATATTTGTTCTTGCTGGGAAAAAATGATGAAATTATACAAACTATAATTACCGACTTGTCAGTCGCTGTCTCTGAAAGCAAAACACTGCCCATAAATTGAGTTAAGATACTAACTTGGAATTTAATATATGACAATCACTAAAAAATTAGGCTACTTCTAATTGTCACGACAAACCTGTTTAATCAGATCATTTTGAAAGATCTAAAATATAATATAGGTCAGTGTAAAGGGAAGACTGAGAATATACATGCAGACATGAAAGAGTTCATACAGCTCCCTGTTATCATGGCCCCAACAGAACAAAGTATTTTCTGCCAGACAGGCTATGGAAAACAGACATTTCGGGTGTGTGCAACTGGGAGTGATTTTCCTCTGGAATTATACATGGAACAAGAAGAACTATGCACAGACTTTCACATGCTTAGATGTGAATATACAAAAGTACACACAGGTATGTGTATCCAGTTTATATAGATTGAGAAAAGCTTAAAAAACAAACAAACAAACAAAAAACCCTCAACAACAAAAACACAACTGTAAAAGATTAAAAAATGACAGGCAAATTAAGAAGATATAATTTCACAGTTCTGGGAAAATGAGCTATGGCTTATTATTTTGAGGGCTTGAGTTTGACAGTAATGACTCTGTAATAGAGACATCAGTAGTTCTCTGTTTCTTGTCATGTTACCTAGGACAGAATAAGTCTGGAATTTGCAGTTTGTGGCAGCATTTTCTCCTTTTTATTTAGCATAAACTTTAAATTCATTTAGAGTTTACATACTGAAAGAACAGGGCCATATACACATGCACAAACATATGACATATGTATGTATGTAATACTTAACTCAGCAAGTGGAAGATGGGCTGCAACTGATCCCTCACTTCATAGCTGTGAACCATACCACAGATTGTTTATTCATTTTTCTTGGTGACTGCGATAAAGGACACAAATGCTCTTGCCCTAAAAGCCCATCCATGAATGGCAAGAATGTAATTACTGCCCATCAGAAATAAGGATTTCTCATTCTAGTAACATAAAACACATACTCTTACAGAGACACACACCAGCACTTCACCAGCATCATACGAGAAAATAAAATCCTGTTGTACCCTCAAATTGTCAATCCTTTAAGTCAAGACAGTGGCTTTAAGTCTCTAATAGGGCAATCTCTGATGCGTCTTTATCAAATACAAGGTTTCTGTATTTCATAAGCGTCGTTTTCCATGCATGAAATAAACTGGAAAACATAATGGCAGGCACCAATTTATTGAACAGAACCGGGTGAGGAAGAACAATCTAGAGCAATCAACAGAATAAAAACTTTAATAGAATGACCTATCATGATATGAACATTCAGCTGCATGATTAGTCATTAGAGTTTAAAATACGCATTCAGGAATGAAGAATCATATTATTTTATTCTGAAGTATATCTTCTATTAGGAAAACAAAATTGTAGCTCTATTTAGGCTGTAAGGAATATTCACTCCAGCATATCAAAGAGAACTTCCTCTAATGTGTTCTGATGTAGAAGACAAATATCTACAATTCTAACTTAAATTTAAAACTCCTGTATGATTTGTCCAGGGGTGATTTCATTTGCAGATGACTATGGAAGGGTACATAGTGGAAGGAAGGAGGGTGGTAAGATTAAGCAAGGAAAGAGCAGAGGAGGCCTCTCACAACACGTGCATGGGAGCTGAAGACAAGCTTGTTGTGATGGGTTTTGCTGTGAGGAAATGAGAGCTTGTACTGATGCATCACTTTTTGTTTCTTCAAACATGCCTTGACAAAGAAAGTATATTATATATTATTATATTAATTGTACACGGCATGCTACTGTCATCCAGTCTGTCTCCCAAAACCTAGAACTTCATTTTCTCACACGGCAGACAGCTTTTGGTCGCCTTGGTCACACGTCGTATTATTCCATCACGACAATTTCTTTGGGAACCTGGGAATAGTAAAGCTATTGGAGATGCAGAGAGAACAGAACTTGTAGGAAGAGGAAGGATGTAAGAGACATTTGAGGTGTTTCCCAATGAGAAAAATGAGAGGTGGAAGGATGAAAGTCACCAAAATACAGAGAAACTCTGGGGCTAAGCAGAAGCAACCTCCCAGTCAACTTTTCTATGAACTTGACATTTTGTTTCATTTTGTTTCAGATGCTTTTTTCTGTCTCATATTTTCCATTAATTATAATTTTAATTTGTGTCATACTCTGCCTTTTTAATCACTTGACTCAATAAAGATCCGTTTATCTCTGATTTCAACCTTTCTAACCTTTCAGCCTCTCTAACCAGAAGAAATATGTTAAAGATGCAAAAAGTGAAATATTGAAAAGGTCACAAAAATCTACCAAAGAGTGAGATGTAAATTATACATCTTGGGACAGATGTGTATGCTTGTCAGTCTATCTGTATTCACTCAAATTCCAAGCTTATTTTAGCCTTCTACAGGCATGCACTTTACAGACTTCCATGTCACCCTTCGGCTAAGTTCTCCAGCACTTTTCTGGTCATCGCTACTTCCAGTTTCCTTTGCGCCAGTCTGACTTTTCAGCCTTTTTCTAGACTAAGCTGTAGGCCATGCAATAGGGAAGAAACCACAGCATAAAGCTGCTAGAGAGGGATGTGAAATCTGGAAAGGTTCCTCTGCAAGTGTGGCAACAGACAAGGCATGAAAGATGTCCTGATGCTGTGCTGTGTGGGAAAGCAGGGACAGAGATGAAGGCACGGGTCTACCACCCAGGATGTGAGGCTTGACAGGTCTGCCCTGTTCTGTGTCTGCCATGGGTTCTCCCTTCTTGGCTTCTTGTTCAGTTTTACGTCAGATGGGGAGTGCCACCTACTGGGTGACCTTCTGAAAGTAAGTCATTAGCGTATGATTTAACATAATTGTAACAGCAATTTATACAGAGCAAAAACGCAGCAAGGGCCTAAAATTAATGAATCAGCTAATCAGACTTGGTGAGGAAAAAATGCACTTAAAGTAGCTCCCCTACAGTTTCAAGACCAGCTTGCTGCCACTTTTAGTAATCCTTTTCTGGCATGCTGGTCAAAAATCTGTAGAGCTGATCATAACTTGTCCTCTTTATGTGTAATGAAGCTTTTCAACAGCCAGCATGCAGAACCTACCTGCCTGCTAAATCTCTCACAAATCTTAGGGTTTGATTCTAACTTGCGATACTGTTGTCTTTATACACAAAGGGAAAGAAAGAACTGTCCATCAGCTCTTGACAAGGTCTTATACAGATAGAAAAGTCAATAACAAAATATTCTGAGTCCTCCTGGATATCCTGTAGGAATTTTCTATGGTGCATGCAGTATAGCGGTGAAAAGCCAATGGATGAGACGGATCAAACTTTTCTGATCAGTGTGTTTTAAATGTGCACACATATCACTCTGCTAATCTCGAGGATTCCCTAAGTGGGGAGACTCACAGCACACACCAAGAAAGGCAGACTGCTGTATTCGCTGGGGACATCAGAGAAGATTGATCTTATAAATTGTTTTAGGCTTTCTTAGCTATTTAATCTCTTAGATATGCCTCAGAAAGCTGGTCTAAGGAAGTTTAAGGAATAATTTTATGTATAGAAAATGTTGCCAACTACATATAGAAACTGTGTTTCCACTGTCTTTTTGCAGTGGTGCCCAATGACAGGACAAGAGGTAACGGGCACGAACTTGACATAGGAATTTCCATCTAAACATGAGGAGGAATTTCTTTACTTTGAGGGTGGCAGAGCACTGGAACAGGCTGCCCAGAGAGGTGGTGGATGCCATCCTGTGCAACCTGCGCTAGGTGAACCCGTTCTGGCAGGGGAGTTGGACTAGATGATCTCCAGAGGTCCCTTCCAACCCCTGTGATCCTGTGATTCTGTGATTACTTTCCCTGTTATGGGAGGTGTTCTAAACTAAGGTGAATGTATAAGAATGTGGCTCTCTATAGCCAGATTTGAGCAGCTGTGACACATCAGGTACAACACATAGTCTGCCTAAGAGAAGAACAACTATGATTTCCAGACACAAATATTATGCTTGGTTAGTTGATGAAGTTCACATTACACATGATATCTCAATCTTTATCTGCAGTTATTTGGGGGGAAAAAATCAAAACAAAATGCCAAAAATACGTACTATTTAAATAAAGAGGAAGAATTGAAGACATAGCTGAACTAAAAAAGCGATAAAATCCCAGAGGTTCAGCTACTGATGATAGATCTCAATGGGCTGCCCAGGAAAACACAGCTAGGTCTGTAGTGATTGTCTTGGCTTCAGAACCAGAAAGGAGACTGCTCAGGGAAAATCAGTCAGGGTCCAGGGCCCAACTATTGCAAAAATACACATTGGATGGGTGGAGGTGAGCACTTAATTAAATGCAACAACAGTGCCATCATTTCCCAATCTGACTACCTCCTAATAAGAGAAAATGGTCTAAAACATGGCAAAGTAATTCTGTGAGAGCTGACTGGAGTAAATTAATCAACTTTTGTGTGAAAAGGCTAGCAAAGCACACAATGTGACTGCAGCAAAGGGTAAAGCAGGAGAAAAATCACACATACTGGCATTAGTTTAGGTTTTTAAGATGATGGTCAATGATCAAACAACACAAAGGTTTCAGTTCAGTGGCCATCTATGGCCAAATAAAAGAAGGACAATATCCTGCTAAGGAGATTTTGAAGAGACTACCTACAAGAAGATGGAGTGGAATTGAGAGGGTGGACCCAGGATGTTCACAGCAAGTCTGAGAGACAACGGGCATAAATTGAAACAAGAAAAGCTGACACTAGATATAAGGAAAAACTTTCACCACAAGAACAGACAGGCAGTTGAAACAGGTTGCCTGGTTATGAGGAGGGTGTGTTGCCTCCACCCTTTGTTTTCAAGACCACGATAAAGCCCAGAGCAACCTGATCTGCCCTCGTAGCTGCTGTGAGCAGGAAGTTGGACTAGATGCCTCCTGAGGTTTCTTTTCAGCAGAATTTTTTGAGAGCCTATGATTATATTATACTGTGAAAGTAAATAACTGAAAAATTATTTAGACTGACAGAAAGAAAATTATTTAAAAATTGGTTGGCAGAAGAAGAATTATATGTTATAATGAGAAAAATAAAAAAAGCCCAGAAAAAAACAATTACATGAAGATCACACAAGTGTTCAAATACCTCAGCTGATGTATAAAGATCGCACAAGAACTGAAATACCTCAGCTCATGAGTAATGACTGTGAATAACAACATTGGTTTAAATGTTAGTGGTCAGGATGAATAGAGAGAGAAGTTGGAAAATCCCTGCAACAGGTATATGCTAAATAAACTGCAATGTCAGGGAACTAGACGATGATTAAGCACGTCATAAAGTACATGTCAAATTGGTGGCCAGCAAGGAAGGCAGAAGAATTACCACCGCATAGAATGAAAATGGGATTTCTCAGGAGAGTTCTGCATAAAGGGGAAGATATGGAGAGAAATTATAATCACAGACTAGGGAACCCCTCTCACAGAAAAGCTGGGTGGAACGAAAAATTGCATCATGGCAAAACCCCCTCCAATTTATAAAAGTTTAAAGAAATCACAGGAAAGAATAGAAAGAACTGAAAGAAACTGTGGTCAACTTGAAGGTAATGAATCAGATCTGCTGACTCCAAAAACAGGATAATAAGACTACTTAATTTCACAGATCTGCGTAACACTTGAAAAAAGAAAATAGAATGCAATAATAGTTTCATTAAAAATAAGAGTCACTGATATGAATCAAGTCAGAATTTCACCCCTGCATTTTGTTCCAAAAAGCTGATAATCTTGAGATGCACCCTAGGAGGACTATCTTTTTGTGAGTAGTTCTGCCCTTAGTGTTATACTAATAAATGCTATGTGAACATGCAGCTCTAGGCTGAATACAACAGATGATGATGCAAAGGGAAAAGACAAAAAGAAAACACAGATATGAAATTGCTCCATTTTACCTGCTATTATGAATATTTTAAAAGGGTTGCATTGTCATGGTAGTTCTAATACATTTTCTTGCATTTAATACCCAGCTGATCAATTGTAACAATAATAATTTCCAGCTTGTCCATCTCCACTTAGCTCTCCCATCTTTTGTCTTAGATATTGTTTCATATATTTGGGTGCTTTTTTCATTTTGTCTTCCCATCATTCATCTCTGGTGATTTTTAAGGCAACATTTCTCTTTGAAGCTGGTCAGGAAGCATGGTTCTGCTTCCACAAAAAAAAATATTATTACTTTTTAAGAATTACAAATCAGGATGAAATTCTGAAAGCTGATTATTTTTTCTTCTGAATGGGAGTCTAAAGCTATAATTTTTAAAAAAGCAAAACATTCCACGGGCTGAGTCCATGATTCTGAAGCCAGATATGTTGCCTGGGCTCCTTAGTGGTGGGTGTTTGGGCACTGAGTTTCCAAGGGCTCTAAGCTTCCCAGTCCTTTCAGATGCTGCATTGCAGTGGCCTGGAAGGACTGAGCTCTTGGGACTCAGGAACCAGCAAGTTTCTGGAGAACCAATTGATGAAAACTCTGGGATCCTGGTGCCTAGGTCAGCTGCCGAGGTATAAAACCCACTTTGCAAAAAAGCCAAACAAGTGCCTACAGAGATCAACACCCCCCAGAATATTTCCATTTTCAGCAGATTAGTTTTCTCCAACAGGAAAATCTTCACATCAGAAAATGTCCAGTTGTCATTATCACCTTATTTGCACTTCAGCACAATGGGCCTATATATAAAAAATACAGCATTTCATCACGGCTCTAGCTTCCAGCTTCACTGATCATACATTGACCTCTTCCCAACGCCAAATCTGAATTTACCTTTCTAGACAGTTTGGAAGCCTATTTTATTGTAGCATACATGAACGCATCTGATTTCTGCAATAATGCTTGATCTAGATGCTTTGGGGTTTGTGCTAATAGAAGGAAATATGAGCTTTTCCCTGTCAAAACATTGTGAAGCAGGCGTTCAGTAATCACATTGACAGCTTGCTCTTCCCAATAAATTCTTGGGGCAGGACATCATTAACTCATGTTATGTATCACAGGAAAGGGTGTCATGCCCAGTAGTGCTTGGTGACAGCTTTGCATTAGATAAAATGAAAGACAAAAGACCAACAACACCTACCCCCCCCACCAAAAAAAAAGTGTCATTTAAGAACTAGAAAAGAGCTGTTCAGTTTTCTTGTGTAGTTACCATGTTTGTTCTGCAGCAATAATGAGTCTCCTCTTGGAATAGAGAAGTTATGGCCTCGTATTAAAGAACTGTGTTTTTCCCCTTGGTTTAGCAAAAACTGATTTTATTTGATGTCAAAGTTTCAAGATGGTACTGAACCTCGTTGATAAAGCAACTGTAACATATCAAACCACTGAAACCTAAAAGAGACAAGGAAAGATTATAACTGAGGTAGATAGGGAACTGAAAAACTGAATACAAAAATGAGGGAGAGATGTGAAAGTTTGGGGGGGGGACCAGCTGGTTTTTTATAAGTAGTCATCTGCTGTCAGAAATATGCATAATGTGAAAAGAGTCTACTTTATTGCTCCCAGTTCTCATCTTTTTACACTCCAATTGCATATAGGACATCTGATTATGAAATACCTGTTGATATATTTATTGTCTTCTGTTTGATTAGCCGTGATATGGCTGGAACAACATTCTTAGTGACTTCAGTCTCACACCCCTTTTATGACATAGGAAGTTATACTGCTTGCTTTGAGTCAAATCTGTTCTGACATTGGACCCCTGCCTTAAAATAATACTTCATTATACAGCTTCAGATATTTTACAGTGGGTTTTTTTGACTAATGTTCCCATGCAAAACAAAGTGCAGTTGTAGGAAAACCATGTCTTGTAATTATTCTAATTATTTAAAATAGTTTAAATTCTGATTTTTTAAATTCAATGAAATGATCTTGTATGGTTTTCATCACTCTAACAAAAGCTCAGTCTTAAAGAAAAATGATACCACTTAATTTCTTCAGAGTTTTCATTATAGCTTCTAGTCTTTAGGGCTCTGGAGACAGAGAATAAAAATACTGTCGCTAACATAAAAATGTGCCCTAGTCAGTTCAGGGCTTCAGTATTTACATCTAGAAAATAGAGAGCATGTGTACTTGCCTTTATAAAACATTTGAACCTCTAAAGTAATCAAATTTCAACAAGCTTAAGAGTAGAAAGTTCCCCTTGGGATTTATTTCATAGTAAAATCATGCTCCAGTTACATTTTTCATTTTTTGTATTTCCCTACATCTTGCTTTTCTCAGTTTTACTCACTTCAGTTATTCCAAGATGAACCAAAATTTGCTTGTAGTTCATTTTTAAATTTAAGTAAATTTTAAACTGCCGAACCCCAAAATTATATATATCATTTGGATTTTCCCAATAGAAGTCTGAACACCTGCACAAACCAAATTTTCCTTTAAAATATAATATGGATTCCCCTAAACTGATATTTGATGTCATATTTTGACCGAAAAATCTAGACAAGCGTTAATATCACTAGATGTCACTAAACGGTCATTTCCTTTTCAAAGATTCTACTTAATCATTTTCCATTTGGTAAGACATTTATATTTCATTAGTTCAGATTTCATCTCCAGATATGACTTCATCTTCTCCGATTGCTTTGCTTATCACCTACGTTGTGTGCAAACCACTGTGCTGTACGCTTCAGTGCGGGGTAGCTTTTTTGGTCATTGTGTATAACTGTGTGTGGGGGCAGGTAAAGCCTTCTTGTGGGTTTGCTTTTATAAAGTATTCTGTTTTCACATACTCCAAGTAACATAAGAACCTCCATTTCTCATAGCTTAATGCGCTTTTTAAAACTAAAATACTAAAAACTCTCTCCCCGTTGAGAATATGTAAAGAGACTATTCATACCTGGCTTTCCGTGAAACTCGCTTTAGGTTTCATACATACCAAACTACGTAATTTGCTGAAGCTTTGTAGAGGCAGCAGAAAATGAATGCACAAGAGCAGAAAGACAGCCATCCCTATGTTTCTCGTGTTCTAGTTTTCAACAAAAGCCAGACTGGCCCCTGAAGTCTGCTTTGAAGGGGGTACACCAACTTACAGTTGTCTCTACACGTCTGCCTAAGAGGGACAGAGGGCTATATAGTCCAAAAAGCCTCTACCTTGAGACTACCCAGGGAAGGTAAGGAACTATCCTGGCCCTGCTGAAATAGCCCAAGAATTCCAGCTGTGCCACTGTGCAAACACCTGGCAGGCTCTTCATGCACCCTAGCAGCACCCAGGATCAGCCCTGGAGACCTCACCTCTGGCTGGGAGACCAGTGTCACCAGTGACAGCAGAATAACCAAGGGGAGCTCACTCTGTGCAATGCAAGAGGGGTTCCAGCATTGCCTCTTACCTCCTGTTCCTGGCTCCTGGGCTTCCAGTTATCTTATTCCATGCTGTCAATACCCAAATATCTCACTTGTGTGCCATATTCTACTGTCACTAAAAATTTGACGTGGTCCAGAATACGTGGTGGTGCCACAGCTTCTTTAGAAATAAGCATCTGGTTTGAACATCTCTCTTGCTAACACTGAAAATGCATTTGTTCTGAATATAGTAGCTCAGCTTGCCTGACAGTGTCATCATTTTAATGCATTGCTTCTGCCTGAAGAACCTTGCCACCATCCACTGATTCGTTATGTATGTAGCTTGGAGCGTGCATTCTTTGTTTGATGGGATTTTAATATAGCTGTGGCTCTTCCTAGTTCCCAGAGGCTAGATTTGCCATGTTTCTTTTTGGTCCCTGTTTTTCCTGTCTGTCTGTGGCGTATATATACCTTTTTCATTAAAAGCAAAACCCAGCTAGTGTTTAGGTAAAGAATGGGCTCGAATAATATTTCTGAAATTCTATGGGCATTATTTTAACAAGCTACCTCCAAAAGTGAATGAGGAGGTGACAGTCCATCTTAATCAAACATTAGCGATCATTTTTGAAAATGGTGTCAGTGTGTTCCAAAAATGTATTTTTAGAAATGAAAATGGAAGAGGTCCATAAAACTCACATTTAACCATCAAGTTCCCAATTAACCAGAACTCATTAAAAAAGAGGTATTTGTCCATATACAGAAGCACTCTAGAGGAGAGAATTTGGTGCCTACTTCCCACTTGATCCAGCAGTTATTTGGAAGGGCTTCCGAATATTTTAGTTCTCTAATTAAATTAATTCTGAGCATATGTATACATCTATATTAGGTAATACATACAATATAGAGGAATTATAATAAAACACAGTCAAGTTCACTCAAAAACCTGGCTAGCAGTCACAGCTGCAGAGAAATATTTTAAAATCTGTGCCTTATTGTCTCTAAAACATCCCTGAAGAGAAGCCCATTTGCTTTAATAGCTTCCAGATGTAATGTTAAGAATGGGGTATCCATGAAGGTGGTCTATCTAATTTATAGCTTGAATATTTTCTTCTTCATGTCGTGATGCAATGCTGTAAAAGGCCATAAATATTGAATTCCACAAGCTACTTGCAGAAAATGAGAGACCTATGAAAATAATGCTTATGAGAAAAAAATACAGGAGCAGTTTTAACCTATCCCTTTTGATACGATGTGTTAGGATTCTCACTATTTTCACAGTGAGCCAGAAGAAAGTGATAATACAATGAGATATTTAATCTGAAATAGAAGCTACGATTTTAGACAGCATATGCAGGTACAGTAGTGCACTTCAACAAATGTAGCGCTGACCTTGGCATGTGTTTTCCCTTTGGTGAATTACTGTTTAGAGGTCCTCTTATCCAAAAGCTTAATGAAGATTTTTTGCTTATGCCAAGTGGCAGATGCATGGGTTTCAGAGCAGAAGCACTCGTCCTTTGTCTCTCAGAAGTTCCACATGGGCTCAGCGTATCTTACAGCAATGAAGAAAAAGGAATACATTTTTACATGTCTGTTATGAATATTGAACTCACAGCAAGCAAGATCTCTTTATATTAGCAAAGTCCTCACCACAGCTTTTTCTGCAAAGTTTTATCCATTTTATTGCTGATTTCTCCTTTCCTTTTAATAACACTTAGGCAATAACAAAAAAATTTCTGTATTGTTTTATGAAAAAAAAAAGTAAAAGAAATGTTAGAAGAGTGACTAATCTTTTAAAAGCTATTCCTAAAACAACAACAGATCATTTAGGATTAGGGATATTTTATTGTACTTTTGATGGAGAAAACAAGGCATACCAGGACAGTGTTTATACTGTTTAAGCAGTGTACTTATGCCTCGAATTACATTCCTCTGGGGAATCTATCTGTATCTATATTTTGTCTTTGCTCTGGTCCATCTCCATAGCAACATGTTTGTTCCTATGGAGAATCTGGGTGAATAATTTCAAATTGAGCCTGAAATTTTTGAAACAAGGTTTCTGTTCTCCATAAAATAATTATGGACAAAAGTAATTTTAAAAAACCTCAAAAAATAAACACAATTTTGTCCTTGTTTCTTTTATCCTACCCTAGACATGGTTAGCTCTGAACAATCCTTTGATCTTTCTTTCCCGTGATGTTCAGACTGGGAGCAGGCTTATCCACATGACTTCAGCAGCTGTTATAAAATCTGGTGGGGAATTTTTCATTCCAACTTGAATGGCTCACTTGCTGTATTCACTAATTATGTTGTTACATACACACATTCCAAGTTTTTTCTCAGAAACTGGGATCTTCACTTAAAAAAAAAAAAAAAAAAAAAAACAAAAATCTCATGAGGAGAGGGGGGAAGAGAACAGGGCAAGATGACTTTAAAATGACTTTCAAAGTAATATAGGTCATTTTAGATGTGGTCTTTAAATTATAGCCAGTATCACTTCCTGCTTATATTTGTAGCTGTTTTCTCTTGCATCTCAGGGAAAGATTCTATGGCTAAGAACTATTTATTGCTACAACATAATAGTGTTAAAAAATAGCTTTTTAAAAAGATGACTGCTCTTTAGCATTTAATGCTAATGAAACAGTTGTTTCTTCATATGTATGCACTCAGATAAAACAAAAAAAAAAAAAAGGAGGATATTTCCATCAGAACCTACTGGAAAATAAAATAAATTTTAAAAAAATCAGAGAAAAAAAACACTAAGAAAAAAATATCCCTAATTATATAGTATTTTTTTTATCATTAGTTTTCATAGACCAGTAGGTCTTTCAAGTCTAGTAGTAAAATGATCCAGCTAGTCTTTCACTCAAATAATTTCAGGAATCCTCATGGAATTGCCAAATTTGTCTGACCAAAGTCAGCTTTCGTGCATTGCACAATATAGCAAGACTGAAAATCCTGTGTATAAGCTGGTATAAAAGGAAGGACCCTTGTTTTATTTAATTGCTCCGGTGGTGTCAGCCTGTTGAATCCAGCTCAGATAATGCCATTCATCCTACTTACCAGAATTACCGCTGTGAAGTTTGAACAATTCTGCAATATTTTAAGGCAGGCCCAGCATCTGCATCATCTGGAGGTAATGAAGCTTTCATTCTCTATGCCAGCTATTCACGTCTTATATCTGATACTCAAAAGTTTTCACAGATGGTCCATTCCAACCTGTTCTTTTTCTGCTTCCCCTGGGTTTGTATTTTTTTACGCATTTCCCATCTGCCTGCTTTAAGATCTTTAAATAGGTGGAATATTCTGGTGAAAGGAGTGAACACTTTTATTCTGCCTCCAAATTCTTTCCCAATGATGCCAAATGCACATTAGAACTGGCACGCCCATACTTTGAAAAGAAGCATAAAGTTAAGAAGCAAAATACGGACCTGTTTTATGTAACAGTGAGTCACTGCTGCATTTCAATCATAGACTACAGACAATAAAAGAGAAATGAAGTGTCAATGATTTAATTGGCAGTAATAGACAAAGGCTGTATAGAGACAGCATTATGTCTTTTAAACTACAAAAACACGTTCATTTACGGGATAGGTGCCCTGCCATCAGCCAATGAAGACAGCTTTAAAAATATACATGGCGTAAGTAAACAGGACATACAATTATGGAAGTGGTTTCTGAATATCACTCAGAACAATATACTTGAATGATACAAAAATAACTGAGAAATAGCTTCTGAGTAAAGAAAGATGGTATCATTCATTTTGAATAAAAATATTGAAATACATTCCTATCCCGCAAAGTAAAAAAAAAAAATTAAAAATTAGGCAGTATCTGTGATGATTTGCTGTTAATCATTTAAGCCAACCTTTCCTAATTCAGCTAAGAAAAAAAAGGAATGTATAAAACGGTGGCAGCTTTGTTTGGAACCAAGATTGGATTTCTGTAAGAAAAAATCCCATGTGGCATGTGTGGCTTTTACTATTGCAATGTGTGCACTGAACTAGTCAAACATCTTCAAATTTCAGATGGCAATCCACTTGATTTCAGTGGGAACTAGAGGGTAAATCAGCTCCTGCTCAAATCCAATACCCAAAATTGTGTTGCTGAGGCCTGAGGTACTGAGCCAGGCCATTTTTGAAAATTTGGGTTCAGTGTATAGCAGACTATATTCACTTGCCGAGTCCACTCATATTTGTAATTCAGTACTTCTGCTTGAAAAATCTATGAACACCTGCAGAAAGAGAGAGAAGGATTCATCAGAATTAAAGGTACTGAAGACAATTAAATTAATACTCCAGTTCATGCAGTTTTAGTGTTTTCTGTCCTAAAATTCAAGCTGATAAATATATCCTGCAGTGTAACATCTGTGTACCATCCCACAGTGAAAATCATGGGCATTCATCAACTCTGTGGAATATAAATTAAAAAAACAAGACAGTGAAGTACTGAAAGATGTTTTTTATGTGTCATGAAGAAATAGGAGAATTAACAAGCAAGTCTGGAACAAAACACTGAAATGTGAGAAGAAGAAACAACATGAGACTCATTTCAATAAATTAAAGTGATCAGCAAGTCTCACAAGCAGTTTTTTAAAAGCTGGTGGATAGATACTTCAATGAGATGTTATTAAAAGGCTGAAAGCCTTTTCCTGACAGAGGAATATTTGGAGACTCACCATCTAATAGCAAACGGTCATGGATAAATAAGTTGTTCTCATCAAATCCAAGGACTGTCTCTAAATGCGTGGAGACATCATAGGAAGTCTCTGGGAATATTGTATGTGTTGTGGATCACATAACAACTAAATGACTTTTAACTGTGGTTATACTGGAATCTATGTCATACTAGTGGCTATATGAGGATACATAGGATAAAAGTTAAACAGCTAGTTAACTGAACAAAATGAACCATATTACTATTTATCAGTCCCTGGTACTGTGTATATTTGCAGAGCCTCTTCTCATTCTAAATAAACACTACACTGTCCTCATGAAGGACACAGTGGCATGTCATGTCAGAAAGGTTCTTTTTACAAACATCTTTTCTATATATCTATGTCAAAGAAAGCTAGGCCAGAGAAATACGCTTTGCACTTGGAAGAAAATATGGAAATATCTAAGGTGTTTTAAAACCTGTAGAAGGCAATTCCACTGTTCTTTTGCATACATAAGTTTTACTTCAAAAAAGTAAGAAGAGTTTTACAGAGCTGGAATAAGGGCACAAAATACCATACCATTCATGTAAGAGACAGATTGATATTCCCACTCACCAAAATAGTAAGCCACAAGTTAGGGCACTTGCCCAGAATTTGAAGCTTGTTAATCCAGGGAGTGCCTTAACTAATACATTAGCTTTTCCATCTTGAGTTAGAGAACTTTTCCCCAGGACAATGTATCCAAGCCTATGTATTGCCAGAAAATATTCTGGTTTCAAAAGAGGAAAAAAAAATATTGTTAAGAACTTTTTGCTGGCTTTACCAATAATGAATTAAGAGCATATTATCGACTGCTAGGATAGGACCTAGCTAACTTGGGATAATATTAACAATCAGAAATACTGCTTTCTGTGGAGCATTCATAAGGAATTGAAAACAACTCAGAGGCTACAGGATGAATTAGCCAAATGTAAATTTGCATCAACTAGCCAAAAAGATAAACCCTTCAGACTCCTTCTCTTTAACACTCCTTCATCTCTTTTTGGTTGGCTTTAGCACAGTCTTCTTCCATGAAATATTCTTATCCAACATCCAAAATCATCTTGTTGGCAGCGTGGTCTTAAGCAATGAACATTACATTTACATTTCACGCTAAACATAGATACACCCATTCACATAAAATAAAATAAAATCCTTCACGTGCACATTTTTATACACACACAGATTTTACATGACCAGTACATAAAAAGACATAACAAAATGTGTTAACAAAATAACAAAGTTACCTAAACACAAATTATGCCCCTGCCAACATTCCCTAAAGTCTACCCATTGCATTGAGTACACTGTGGGTCGTGCCTTTCTCCATAACAGTTCTTCCTAAGTAGTTCTTCCTGAAAAGGCTTACCTAGAAATGTAGATGTAATTTCTGCTTTTTCTATTTTATCACCTATTCTGTAGCTCTGGCCCTCTGTTGTGTTTCTGTTTAGAGAGTAGAAACACTTCTGCTTTAGTGTTTCTCTCCATTTAATGCTGTTGTATAGCAGGCTATGGGTGTTGCCTAATTTGAAAGCCTTGGCCACTTAAAACATGGCTGTCAGCAGCAGTTGCTAAGAAACTACAACTTAACTGCTTTCAAATACAGTTTTACTAAAGTGCAATTACCCACACCTGCTATTATTATTTATATGAGCTAATGTGTAATTCCTTCTTCACCATACTGGACACGTCCTCTCTTACCTCCCATTGCACTAAGCCCCTTCCTTCCAGCAACTTGTGAGATTCTCTCATCTTGTCCAAACCAACATTTTAAACCACCCCCATATCCCAAATATTCCCTGGGCAGGAAAATGTGTCATGAAACATCTTAGTGTAGCTCAGCATGAGACAGAACATAAATGCCCAGCTGGTCACTGTCACTTAGAAAGCCATTATTATGAGGCAGAACCTCCAAAGAAATTTTAGCCCAAGAGAGACTGCAAGCTGAATAGGAGGTGGATGGGCATTTTTTAATTGAAGAAAATGTTTCTGCAGTAATAAATTCTTTAACTAAAAAGTAAGTGTACAGTTTAGTAACTCTGCTTCTAGTAAGTCAGCTGCCAATGTTTTGTTATATAAAAAAAAAAAAAAATGCCAGTAATAAGGAACATACAGGCAAGAGGAGTGGGTTCTTTTGGGTGGAAAACTTTTGTCTTTACCTTTTTTTCTCACGTAAACATCTATTGGTGCCTCTTGAATAGCAAGGGCATCTTTTATACTATCTTGGCTGTACTCCACATCAGCTTAGACAATTCTGTTTACTGAGGAATTTCAGCCATGTGAATTAGATGCTGTGTTCTTTGCTTCCTGGAGGTGAATGCAATCAAGCAGGGACTTGAATGAAAGGAAGTTTGGGGCAGATAATGGGAGTGAACAATTAAAATGCAAAAAGTTTGTAAAGCTTCATGCCTGCCCTTCGTACACAATGAGCATGCAGCAACACAGGGCAGTAAGGGGATAACATTGTTAATAAGAACAGCACAGCACCTCTCCATAGGTGCAAAAAACTAGGCTTACTTACCTCTTTGCTTCCACAGCTAACTGGACACAAACCAGTGAACAGGTTCTGCAGGGAGGCACATGTATTAGCCTCAGTCAGGTGTGTGTTAAAACAGCTGTAAGTCTTCTGGAGAGACCCTTGCTCATACCTGAAGAGTCAGAAATACTGGAAATGGAGCTTAGGTATGTCCCCAATCATTCACATGGGTACATACAAAACAGAGAATGTGAAAGAAAAAAGAGAAGGAAAAGGGGAGAAAAAACAAATCTTACCTAATAAATACCCATATACTGAGACAGACCTTCTACACTTACAAGCTGTTTAAAAGAAATTTGTATTTTCTAATGCAAATCTTGATGTAAACCGATCTCATTAATCATCCAATCACTAGTCATTTAAGTTAAACTACTTGATTTTTAACATCTGGTTTGTAATCGGAATACACAATTACTTGTCTCACTGCTGAATTTGGGTGTTTGTTCTGCACATATGTAGGTTTCTGGCACCACAATGTTGAATACGTCAGCCTGTCTGTGGGATGGTGAGACGATGTATGCTACATCAGACTGCAGAGGTAAACAACGTGATTTGTAGCTGCATGTAATTTTTAATTATACAAAGAAAAACTTTGGGAACAGTACAATAAACAGATGAGGTTATTTGTAAATCTCTCATTTTCTGGTTTTAACTCCCAAAATAAAGAATACAAATGTGGCCATGTCTTCTTGCATGAAAATGACAGTAAGTTAAAAAAAAAGTAAGTTCTGTGTCAAAAGATACCATTATGCAGTCATTTGTAAAAACAAAGATGCATTTTCTTCCCTAAGAGTCAAGAGTTTCTTTCAAATAGCTTTATCTTCATTAACAAACATTTTGACATCTCTAGATGACTTAACAGCGTATTGTAAGAATATATTTCAGCAGAATTTCAACATATCTACTGCATAACTGCAGCAAACTAACCTCAGGATTTTGACGAGTCCATTTCATGGGGGGAAAAAAAAAATAAAAGAAAAAACCCCAACCATTTGCACAAAGCTCTGTTGTCGAGTGGCATGGGGATAATAAGCCTGAAGATATAATTTGAATGACTACTTTTGGAGACGCAGTCTCCCATGGAATGCCCCAAATTGCCCAGGAGACTTGCAGAGGCATTACTGTGCCAGGGTGGCAAGGTGACCCACAGCCCCTGCCACTCTGCTGTGATGGGCCATGGGGCAAAGGAGGTGCATGCCAGGGGGCCACCAAGTGTTTCCAACCTCCTCCCAGGTCCAGACACACGTTATACTTCATGTTCTGAATACAACACGAAAGTGCTATATTGAATGCCATTTTTATAACAATAGGAGTGAGTTGTTAGGCTTGAGGGTGTGCTTTTAAGAGTACTTCGAAGGAAACAGAGGGTGGCAGAAGGGCAACAGACCACAGGTGCATTCCTCTATATTCAAACATGTCCAGGTTTTTAATGTTTGTTCCACCTGTGTGAAATTTCTTCTGCTTTACTTTTGGAATAATTTCTAATCCATTCTTCTCATACCCTCTTTGCCACCTGAAGAAGAGACCATAAACCACACAACTAATAAATCTAGGGATTCAAACTGTAGCCCTTGGCTGCCACCTAAAGGTTTCATATACTTCTTCAGAGGGATACCATCAGACTACATTCCTATCTTTGGACTCGAAAAATGTTTGCCTACTATCGTTACAGGCAGCCTCTACAGTTGCTATTGCTGAAAGAAATTAAAGGGGAAAAAATTTGCTCTGGAAGAAAAAAAACCAAAAATCATCAAACATTAGTCCAACAACACTCCAGAAAGAACGATGTCTTCTCTCCACATATAGTTTGGATTTGAAAGCCAATTTAAAAATTAGGAAAAAAATAGTATACATTACGTGGTTTTGGTAAAAGAAGAAAGGCAGAACAAAGAAACAATATCAAGGAAAGCATAAACTACTGAGCAACGGATGGCTCAAGAGCAAAAGGTGGTGTGCCTAGCCACCATTTGGGTAATGCAACGGGGGCAGCAGGCAGGTTGGGTAGGTCTTATGCTCTCTACAGAGGAGAGATTGCTCTCTCTAGGCGCTCTTTAGAAATTCAAGCTACTTGAAATAGCAGGAGCTCAGATGGAAAAGGAAACCCTGGCCACTGACTCCTTTTTGCATCAACAGGCAGAATTCTGCCTCAACTCTCTATTTAGCTACACCTATCTATAATTTCCATCAATTAACTTAAAAACATTGTTTCTTATTCACAGTGTCTGTACTAGGTGGGCAGCACTGACTTCTTGCACAGATATTTTGAATCTATTATAAAAATTTCAATTTCAAAGAACTATCAATTTTACATAATGAAATCATATGCTGGGGAGCATTTTTCTAATGTATCTATGTATCTAGAATTCGTAACATTATACCATGAATGTTATGTTTTGCTCCTTATATAAGTGGATCTCATCAAAACTTTTTGGTAGGCTGTAGAATACAGAGTGAGGATCTGAATAAGGCGAAAGAGGGCTCTGAAGTGATGTGGCCACATAGCATAAATGTAAAACAACCAGAGAATCAACCTGCAGTTTGAAATGAAGTTGTACTCAACTTTTTAGTGTTAGTATAAAACTAATGCCCATTCTTTTTATCATTTCTGTGATATGTTCAACCTATATGTCTTACATCTTGGAGCAAAAAGAGCAAACAAAATAAGAACAAATTAAGTAGGAGATATTTCAAGAGGAAAAAGTTATACTATCATAGGCTCAAAGAATTTCTGGACAGCAAAGAACTGTATTTATGCTAATCAGAAAAAATTTTCTTCAAACAGAGTTAGGCTTACTAAATTATTTTGCAACCTCAGTTTCCCCTCACCTTCCAGTGTTCATTAGTATGTCACATCACACGAGGATTATTTGCTGGTAAAGTATCCTGTTAACTAAATTCTAAAGAAACAAATTGCTAGTTTGTCTGTAACTTAATTATGTAAAATATTTTCCATTTGAGATAAAATGATAAGGTCTGGCAAATCCTAAGGCAGCTGTGTACTGTTATCAAGTATATGCTAACAGCGTGACTTTAATTTTGGTCCTCAGTTTATACTGATTCTTTAAATATTGTTGAATAATTCAATTACTCCTAGACTGCCTCAACTCAGGCTAGAAGTGTCTGTCCCAAATAAAGTAGTGTCTGTTCCTTAGCAATACAGGAATCCCATAGTCCCTCTCATGCCTTATCCTGACTTCAGTAACAGTCGGTACCAGATGCTTCAGCAAAGGTAGAAATCATCTTTAAAGGACCGCATCACTATATGGCTGCAGGGGAAACTTCTCTGCAGCCCCAGACAGTGGTTGGCTCTTGTTCTGAAGCATGAAAGCTTACCTTCATTATGAACTTCTATCCTGGCTAGTGTAAAGGCACATAAAATTCATATAAATATCTCATCTATTTTTAAATCTTACAAAGTTCTGATCTGGAGCCAATGAATTCCACAAGTTAATTATACATTGTTTTAAAAAGAATCTTAGCTTTATTATACCATGAAGGAAAAACAGTAAAACCAATAACTACAGCTTTACTGGATCCTGGAATTAGACAAGAGAAGATTTATTGATATGAATAAAAAAATTTCAGAGGTAGGGATACCTTTGAGAAGTAGGGATGAACTTGTGTGAGGTGCTGCCCAAACATACATGCTCCTATGCCAAAACGATAACAATCTAAGGATAAGCAGGATGTGAGAGGTGAGGAGACATATACAGACACATATTTGAAACAATTACAAAAACCAGTAAGTAATGGGGTTTTCTATTATTCTAAATGTCCCCACCTGCCTCCATTCTCTCTTGACTTCACCATTAAATACTTCTTGATTTATTTAATTGTCACGTTAGCAGTGAGTCTTGAGCAGAAATGTGGCGAGAGAGGGGAGGGGATATGCAGATATACACATATATGCAGATATGCACATATATGCAGATATGGACAGAGAGCATCCTGGCTGTAGTGTGCACACCACATTTCAAGACTGAAGACAAGAGAAGATGAAATCCTATCAGAGACACTCAAAACCTTTGATAATTCTGGAAAAACGCACCCTCCCTGTCCTTGTTCCCCACCCGTCCCACTTACCCCCTCTGCCACATGCATGCAGTTTGCCTGTGGGATTTTTCCACTCATCGGCCACCACTCAATGCACCAGACTGAGCAGCTTAGCAATGGACAGGAGAAATTATTTGTACTTATCAATCACCCAATTACAAACTTCTGCGTTGTAACTGTAAGATACTTTTGAGCCTGATCTATAGACATTATACTGTGCTAAAAATTAATTTTAATTTTTGTTAAACAATACTAGTGCTGTTTCTAAACCACAACTTAACTTTCCCTTTCAACCTCTAACACTCAATTTCCTCAAGACTTTCTCAGGAGGAACTTTAATCTTTCAGAAGTCCCAAGAAATATTTCCTACTATTTCTCCACTATATTCTACCTTTTTCTTTCTACCAGTTCCTTGTAAAACATTACGCAGGAAACCTCTGGGAAATACAAGTGAGGTAATGGTGACAGGGGCTTACCTGGGAATTTTCTCTGCAAACTTTCCAAAATGCTGTCAGGCCTGCTCTATTATTATGGAATATTTCATCTCCTCCTCTGGTAATGCCATAGCTTAGATCCTGGGGACAGAGAAGGGGTGAAATTGTCATGGAAAGAGGATGAGGAAGATATTGCAGTGCTGCTTGAGATTGCTGCAGCGGCAGCGATCATGACCTTGGGACTCCATTATGGAAGTGAGAGAAGCAGAGAGGAGGAAGATGGGGAAAGCAAGAGGCCTGTAAAGTATCTCAGGGTCCATCCAAAGTGACTGGAGGAGGGGAGGGGAAGAGAAGAAAGAATAAAAAAATAATTCTAATGCAGGTGAGGAGGGAGGCACAATGGGAGTAATAGTCTTCAATGAAAAAAAGAGGAAAAACTAAATTTTGAGGAAGAAGAAAATGAAAAAACACGAGGTGTAACACAGTCACTTGATTGGCACCTAAGCAGGCTCTCAGCAGTAACTGGAAATCACATACCTTTTTCAAGTACCAGAGAGAAAGGTAGGAGACGGGCAACAAGAACAAAAGGAAATGGGTGGAGGTAAAAGAAAGAAAAAAACACAGAGTGCCAGTGTAATGTGGATAGTTTCAGCTTGTAGTAATAAAAAAAAATCTGATAAAAGCACGTGACTGTTGCTGAACTTCACAGTGGCTGTTGCTCCTCTGTAGAAATGAAAATGCTATTTGTTTATGTCATAAACTATCGTTTGAAATGTATATTTTCAGAGATGTTCAGCAGCCTCAGCGTCAGTGGATCTACATCTACATCTCTCAAGAGGAAACCTGGCCTTCACTCATCCTCCATTGAGCTGGAAAACCATACAGTTAGCATCAAAATTGTAATGACTGTTTTGGGGTGGGCTGCAGTCCTTTCTGAATATAAAACTAAGCGAAAATATGCTTTTTGTTCTCTGTTAGTCAGTGAAGGAAAACAGGAAAATGTCACAAAGATTAGTAACATGGGGTCCGATCTTTAGGCAAAAGTCCCACTGAAATAAGATTAATGAAATAACTTATCCGTCTTACTGGCCTTCTATCCTATTCTTTCCAGAAATCGAGCCACAATGCCTGTAAATCTGTGATGTAATATCTGGAAAATATTAATGACAGCATTTAGAAGAACCCCAGGTACATTTTATACTTTAAAGACAGGCCACAGGGGAGCTCTTCTGTCTGAAATCAGAAAGGCTGTCATAGCACACCACATGTTTATTTGTCAAAAGGAAGAAAACACTTCTATCTGAAACACCAGTTCCGTCACATAAAAAAGCATAGTGGAAGTACCGAAAAATCTTAGTGTAACAGTGTTCTTTAAAACTTTGCATGTGACAACAATTAAAATGTTCTTCTTTCAAAACAGATCTGTTCAACTGAATATACTGCTGGGTTGTTTTTTTCAGTAAATACTTCCAGAAAGAGATTATTCGAGCATTTCAATAAACAATCCTAAACTTTGACCACTTGTTACAATGTTTTTATGCTTTTGAGAATCTTAGTTGGACTATAGTGATAATTTCTTCTGCTTGCTCTTTTCTAGAAAAATCATCCTACTCTTTCTTAAACAGCAGACAAGGGCACCTTCACCAAGACCCCCCTCAACACTAATTTACAGATCAGCTGTCTGTACTACAGATGTCCTAGGAAATGAGTCTCTATATAGAGCTTAAAGCATTGGTTTTGACCTCGTAAGCCCTAAACAGGCTGATACTTTCTCACCCAAGAAGCCACTGCTGTCTCCATGTCAAACGGTGTAAGATGAGATCGCAACCGCGTGCTGACCATTGCAGTTGAGAATCCATCTGAATGGCAATTTTTTTTCTCGCAATGGTGTGAAATATCTCAGGTTTATTGTCTTACAACACACACTTCTTCAGTGGGCTTCTGGCAAGCACTGAAGCACACAAGATCAAGATCTGGGATTCCTAGAGGACTACATACTCTATTTTTAATATACAAATTTTAGAATTTGATTGGTTATATACGAAAAGAAGAGAAGTGTATCTCTGGGGTTTTGCAAGTAATTCTGCACAGAAAAGCAGAAGGGAGGGAATATTGCTGGCACTTAGACCAGAAAAAGCTGCATCATATATTTATACCTATACAAATAAACGGTGAATAAGAACTACAGTTAGACACAATACACACAAATACCACTAGGCTTGAATGTATGGAGAACAGAAGGTGTTATTCCACCTGTCTCTGCATAACATTGACCAAACTGAGTCAAGAAGGTAAATGCAAAAAGATAATGCTTCAAACATTGCCAGATTGTTTCATGAAGGCCTGCTGAATCCACTCAAATTGCAAACCCAAGCAAGATTTGTAAGCCCACATGAAATGCCCATGTGAAATCAATGGAAGCCTTCATGAAAAACTCTATTTAGACTATTGGTCATTTTGGATTGTTTTTCCTTAAAATGTATCATTTTCTCGTTATGCCATGTGCATCAGGAAGTTCAGTAGTGTGGACTGGTAGCTAAGGCAGGCATTAATGAAAAAAATCATGGAAAATACTATTTTGGGGAGTAAATATTCTAATTTGAAAGTTGACATTACCAGTTCTCACACTGAGAACTGAGCCTAGAAATGAGAAACAATGTGGATAATTTTAATATCTTATATGGAAATGCATCACAACTTTGTCAAAATTACATTTTGCTAAAAATGTTGTGTATTGCATTGGGCAGTTGGACTTTTATATAGAATTTTACTGGATATGAAAAACAGCATAGGTGGACTATTCATAGTCCACACTGCTGGGGGAGAGGCCTATGACTCCTTGGCAATCTGTTTCTTGGGAACAGCTATTTAATTTGAATTGTTCCATCATTTTAAATTGATGGGTTATGAAAGATTTGCAAAATACACTGACTTCTTTATTTGAAACAGGTGCAGTTTAGATTCAAATGTTGTGTAAAAAAAAAGGAACCCAAGCTATAGCAAATGCAATTGTATATGACAGACAAGCATGTGATCCTTTTATTTAGTTATATAGCAAAGAAATACAATTTGCATGTCAGTGGGATCAAGCGAAGCCACCAAATCGAAAACAATTACTGTACCCCAGCAAGATTTTAAATTATTAAAATAGGGAAGTTGTAGGAAAGTGCAATTAATTTAAGCATACCAAAATGCTTTCTATGGGGATTTTAATTGTGTCTAAGATGCCATGATAATGTAAGAAATCACATGGCAGGCTCATGAACACATATTGCATTTTTCATTTGAAAAAAGTTCTGATATTAACAGTTGTAAAACACCATCACTCTTCCCTTTGCAGTCTCGGTTTGGACTCTCCCCCATGAAATGGCACATCAAAGATGGTTGGAAATATTCAACCAAAAAAGGAACATGGTTTTTGTAAGAAATGCTTTGGGTTTTTTGACCAGCTCTAGTGAACACTCATTGCAGATGCAACATTTTCAAAACTGTTTCCTGAAAAGAGAGGCTATTTGCCAACACTGTGATAGGCAATTATATTTTGTTTTCAATAAAGCAAATGTAAATACTGGAAAGAAACCACAGTTATAACACTTCAAGAAATTTGGTGTACATGTAATATAAGAACAGAGAACTACACACTTTCCACTGTAAAAATTCATAGAATAACTTAGGTTGGAAAAAGCCCCCTGAGGCCCAACCAGCCGTCTGCCCAAAACAGGTTCAATTAGATCAGACTGTTCAGGGACTTGTTCAGCTGAGTTTCAAATATCTCCAAGGCTCAACAACAGACTGAGACTTAAATCCAGTTTCAGTGGTCTTCAACTCCTCATTACAAGTCTCTTATGTGACCTTAGATGATTCAGTTTTTCCATTTGCAAAACTAGAATTATTATTCAAATCTCCTGCATAATGTTCTTTGAGATGTGGCTTATATTATTGCATTATAAATACTATCTAAACAACAATACATTCAAAGATGCTATCACTGCAAAGTAAATATTTTATGTCTTTGGATTCCACCATGGGAGGAATGAAGCTAAAGAAATAGGGAGGACCTGCATTTTACATAAACCAGCAGAATACTTTGAACAGTTCCAGTGGCCTCTACTGATAGAGGCCACAACTATGGGCACCTTCAGCTCTTGGCTTCTTTGTTACGGCTCATACTGGTGACTTTTACTATTCGGGGTGCCTAGTTCTCACCCAACACTGGCATCCTTTTCAGTGTTTAAATTAATGACTAGAGTGTGTTCATTTTGGTTACCTTATTCTCAGATTTTATATGAAAATTATCCATTTTTTTCTTCCATGTTAAGACTGTAGGTATTGTCTTTCTGCCGGGAATGCCAAATCATTGGACGTCATTCTTATCAGGGGTAGTGCATGTAAGGACTCAGTTTCCTATTTGTAAGGTGAACAGCCAGTGCTTAGAAATTCACAAGATAATTCATGCTATTGAGGACAGAGCCATTTTCTTTACAATGCTCATGATAATTTAAGTTCTGATCTGATAAAGACATTCACACATAATATATCCATATGGATTATTAGCTGTATTCTCCCTCCCATCAGCACTACTTAGACGACGCAAGTGAAAATCCCAAAGCAGAGAGATCTCAATTTCAGCAACTTTTGCTTCTGCTGGGATTTTGTTTAAAGATATTTCCTTGAATTTCTTTGTCTCATCCTGGACCCTTTTTTCCCGATACATTTGAATCAACATGACTTTGCAAAATCATGACCCAGGAGTTAGACACTATAGTCTCAAATAGGAGTAAACTGAGTTTAGTTTACCTGTCACGAGTGCATCTCATTTCAAAGAATAGCACCCAGCTGAGCTCTCATGGGACATGTAGCTCACCACTTTCACAGTCTGAAATTGTGACCTAGAGCTTTTAGGTCAAGAATGCCACAATATTTGAAGTCATGTAGATGCTACCCTTTTATGTTTCCATTGCTGTGTATGGCTTTCTCACATCCCATATCCCCATCTGGGCCGTGGTTGCTTGAAGAACAACACTCAGATGTCTGAAACGGGGATTTTTCCAAGATGAAGCAGAAAGATGATAGTGTTTAAAAACTCCCAAGAGTGGGAGTATAGGACTGCTCCATTGCCGTCTCTTCCTCAGTGACCTTGAACAAACCCAGTGTGCATTCAGTTTCTGACCTTTGACGTGCAGATGATAAACCACCCTTATCTCAGCTCCGCGAGGCTTAGCACAGGGTCTGAAAATGCTTCAGCAGACTTTCATTTGTAATGACTGTGAAACAGCACAGTATTTACACTGGTTGCATGTGCCTCATCTATTAACGTCGTACCCTGCACAGGCAGGCTTGGGCACCGTGTCGAGTTGCTATTTTGGGATCCTGCGCACACTGACATCTGTTCAGTAGAAACAGAGATGAAGTGATGACACAGTGATGGCTACAGCTGGCTCTGTGCTCAGCCCAGAGGCCTCGAGGCCTGAGGCCTGCACACATACCCCCAAGGTGAGGCCTGTAACCCGGTGTGACAGGACACTGTGCCCAGGTGCATTTCACCTGCCAGGAAAATGCCACCCACCACCTCTGGGAGTGGACCCCTCATAGAATCGTCTTGGTTGGAAGGGACCTTTAAGACCACTGAGTCCAACCATAAACCTAACACTGCCAAAACCACCACTAAACCATGTCCCTCAGCACCACATCTACACCTCTTTTAAATCACCATACCTCCAGGGACGGTGATTCCACCACTTCCCTGGGCGGCCTGTTCCCATGCTTCACAACCCTTTTGGTGAAGAATTTTTTCCTAATATCCAATATAAACCTCCCCTGGCGTAACTTGAGGCTATTTCCTATTGTCGTATCACCTGTTACTTGGGAGACGAGACTGACCCCCATCTCTCTACAACCTCCTTTCAGGTAGTTGCAGAGAGTGATAAAGGTCTCCCCTCAGCCTCCTTTCCTCCAGGCTGAACAACCCCAGTTCCCTCAGCTGCTCCTCACAGGACTTGTTCTCCAGACCCCTCACCAAATTCGTTGCCCTTCTCTGGACACGCTCCAGAATCTCAAATGTCTTTCTTGTAGTGAGGGGTCCAAAACTGAACACAGTATTGGAGGTGCGGCCTCACCAGTGCCGAGTACAGGGGGATGATCACTTCCCTAGTCCAGCTGGCCGCACTGTTTCTGTCTGATACAGCCCAGGATGCTGTTGGCCTTCTTGGCCACCTGGGCACACTGCTGGCTCATATTCAGCCGGTTGTTGACCAGCACCCCGGGCAGCTTTCCAGCCACCCTTCCCCCAAGCCTGTAGCGCTGCATGGGGATGTTGCGACCCAAGTGCACTGAAATTAACGACAGGAGAGCCGGGGAGCGGAGCGGGGCTGGGCGGGCAGGAGAGCACACCTAGGCCCGGCGGGGCTTTCCTGCCCCGCACTGCGAGGTACTTTCCGCCCGGCGCAGGGCACGGTTAACCTTTGCGTTACTCCCACTGCGCGCCGAGGGGTGGAAAATCCGAGCAGAAATTACTCGGGGAGGGCGATAGGAGCGATAAAAGGAGGGGAGGTATTTTTAGGTAACATGAAGTAACCGGCGGCCGCGGGGGGGGGACGGTGAAGGGGTGCGCTGTGGGAGGGCGCTTCGGCGGCCCGCACCAGCGGCCAGGCGCGCTGCCGGCAGCGGGGCGGAGGGACGCCCCGGGGGGGCAACGACAACGGG
>VFFE01007587.1:3212236-3329496 GCA_008921705.1 Burhinus oedicnemus | reverse complement strand
TGAACAAAGAGGCGCGGGGGGGCTCAGTGACTTCACCGCCAGGCCCGGCCCCGCCCGCGGAACCTGCCCCGCTGCCGTCTCCTAGCAACCGGGGGGGGACGACACGACCCGCGGGCCCGGCGCGCACCGACCGCGGCGGGGGCCGACGGTTCTACGGGCGGCCTGGGCGGCGCAGCGCCGCCGGCCGCGCTCCCCCTGCCCCCCCGCCCCAATTCCAGCCCCGCGGCAAAGCGGCCCCGGCGGCCGGTCGGGACGGCGGCGGGCAGCGCCCACCTGGCGGCGCGGCGGGGGCGGACGTGGGGCGGCAGCCCGGGAGGGCGGGGACAGCCGCCGGGCGGTTGTTTCCCTGAGGGAAGTGCGGTGCCAAGTGCCTCCCCGCGGCCGGGCAGGGCAGGCGGCGGGGGCGCCGGGCTGGAGGCGGATGGCGGGAGCCGCTCTCCGCGCTCGGCCGGGGCCCCGCCGTCGCCGCTGCCGCCGGGGGGCCGCCCCTCGCGGGGCGCGGGGGCGCGGCGGGCGCTGCCCCTGAGATGCGGCGGTCCGCGCCCGCCCCGCCGCCGCTGCCGCCGCGCACCCTACCTGTGCCGGGCTCGCCGCCGCCCCTCCCCCGGCCCCGCCGCCGCCGCCCCCGCGGGGGCCGGGACTGAGCGCGCCGCGGCGCCGAGACGCGGCCCCGAGGAGAGGGCGAGGGAACGGGAGCCGGAGCGGTGCCGCCCGCGGCGCATGATGTGGGTGCCGCTGCTGGCGTGCCTTACCGCGGGGATCGTCTCCGTGCCCAAGTGCCAGCGCGGCCCCGGACCCCTCCTGGGGGCGGCCCGGCTGCTGGCGGCCGTGCCGGGACTCTGCCAGCGCCGTAAGTTGCCGAGCCCCTCGGGCTGCTCGCCGTGCCCTTGGCTGGTTGGGGGTGTGGGTGGGTTTGGTTTTCGCGCGGGGGCCGTGCGTGGGCAGAGGGCATGCCCAGGCTCGGCTGCTGCCCCCGGGGCACATCCCTGACAGATGGGACCGCCCGGCGTCGCGGGCACACACCGCCTCGGCCGGGCAGGCGCAGCTGGCGGGAGGAGGGTACCTGCGGGGAGAGCCGGGCTGGAGCGGCCGGCCCCTGCCCGAACTTCACACTCCTCGAGTACCGCTAGTGCGAGCCCGTGGTTTAATTGTCCATCCCGGGGGCGTCCAGCCTTTACCGAGCCGTGGCAGCTCCCCGGGAGCGTGGGGAGCCCGCGGGGAGTGTCGCGCTCCAGGGTGCTGCGAGGTCCTGAAAAGTGCCCGGTCACCCTCCGCAAGCCTCCGAGAAGCGGCACACAGACCCCCCGGGGAGGTCACAAACTGCGGATGGACAGTTCTTAGGGACGAAAACACTCTTTTTTACATCGTTTATATGGTATTTGGTGGCTCTGCTAAATGTGGGTAACACCTCAAATTGTGGAAGGGCTTCCCAAACCCCCTGGCATCAGTTCTGATGCATGCAGGCTGAGGGGAGTCTGTGCAAATACACCTTAGATTGTACAGCAGTTGATCAGACAGAGCAGGTTAGTCAAGTATTTCATAAAGGATCTTGCTTAACTAGTAGTGGTCAGAAAAGCAGATCAAGTTGTCAATCACCTTTCGTTTCTTTTTTAATTTTTTTCCCATGTGGAATAAATGCATATTCCAAGTTTAAGCCTGGAGTTAATTTAAAATGTTAACATGTAACCTCTAAAAATAAGATTTACAATGGGAACAATGTATTAGTCTTAAGTTCCTTATTGCGTATGTGACAAATTCATGCCTAATTCAGTGGGATTTGCCCAGTGCTATTAAAAACAATGGAATAATTTGTTAACTTTCATAGGATAATTTATTTTGCTTTTTTGGCTTCATATTTTGAATTCAAAACCAAACTAAATGTCAATAGGAAAAATAAAATATAATATTATTAAATTTCTTATGAAACATGACATCTTGTATTTAGTATCCCAGATTCTTTTTTATGCATTGTAATTGAGTTGAAAGGCTAATTGAAACTTTATGGAGAGGATAGTTCTGTGCCTGAGTGCAGTGCTGTGCTTGCTCATGAGTGTAGCTCCTGGGTACACACTCGTGCAAATAATGCATGAGAAGAGAATGCCATAGGGGAAGATTCTGCATGGGGCTTTTGCTCCAAAGGATGCTTGCTCTCTTTGTTGTGCTTGATAGTGAAAATATACATGGGTGATACGTCATGGGTTACGTGTTTATTGTGACAACAGCTCCCAGATTGGGCAGACTGTAACTCAGATAGACCTTGTTTTTTCCTCTTCATTTGAAACCTCTGCTAATTCATGAAAGCTGAAAGTCACACTGAATTCTTTCCTTCATACATAATCACTTTACAGGCTAGAGCCACAGTGGAAGCAAGAAGAGTATTTTGTTTTGTTTTTCTGTGAATGAACAGAGGAATTTTTTCATCGTCATCATCATCATTATTATTATTGTGTGCTTTTTACTTTTGGTTGCGATAGCTCTATCAGCCAGTGCAGCACCACCTGGATTCTTTGAACATCTGCAGCCTGCTCTGAGAGAGACTCTGGGCAGCAGCTCCATGTACAGCTATTTGGCAGCACAGCTTTGTTGAAGCAGCCACTGCTCTTTGCTTCTGCCTTGACAGTGCAGGGCATGGAGAAGAGCATCGTGCTGTTCCTGTGCCATCAGTGCGTTCAGTTTATTTATGTGCAGAGTTGGCAGAACCTGTGTATCTGTTGCATTGAATCTCCAGTTCTAAAAGAGACTGGAATGAATATGAAATGTACATGGGACTCCAGTTTATTGGTTCTTGTTGGAGCATTTGTGGCTCTTCTAATTGAAAAAATGGATGGTTTGATGCTACCTGAGGTATTTGTTCTGCAAACTGCAGTTTGAGATGTGAGTTACTGCTTGGGGGTAAGTAAAGGTAGAATTTGACCCTGGGTTTAAAGTTATGAGGAACGCAAAAGGAAATCTCATGACACTGTAAAGTTGCAAGTCCCAAATTAAAGGTTCTGTAAGCTCAGATAAAAAGGTTAGTGTTGCCGCCTTCTACAAAGGGTGCCTTGTTCAGTAAGTCTCACCAAAGGAAATTTGCAGTTCGCTAAGCCAACTAAAACAAATACCTGACATAAGAATGAAGCTAGTTCCATAGTGATTTATACAGATCCCAAATTTATGCTTGAACACTAAAACCTGACAGACTTCTAAAGATGCAAGCCAGTGAACTGAATAAAAGTTGGATTCTACACCAAGAGCACATGTATGCATTGTGTTAATCAGCTGTGTAAGTGCTCACTTCAGGGGAGACAGTTCACTTGCCTTGTTCAGAAACTAAACTGTTGAAACTCTTTAATCTGCTGTATAAGCATATGGAATATGTAGGGCTTAAATACAGAGGAATAACAGGTCAAGGTTAACAGAGGACATTGGTTCAGAACTCAGCAGTGTCTCAAAACCAGTTTTTACATGTATTAAAATTTGAAAACTAAGGTGTTTGGTGCTTTCAAAAATATCTAGGTAGTCATTCCTGTATGAAGCTCAAGTAAGCAGAGTTTACTTGTAATGTGCACACAGGGATGGGAGGGCATGAAATTCTTCATCCCTAATTTAAGAGTTGAAATACTGTCACACAACAATTCTGTTACGTAGCCATGGTTGACAAATCTCTTGACCTTTTAAAAAATTGGATTTTCAGTCTTCTTTAGAATGTCATTTGGAAAAACTGGTTAGGGGGTTTAGGCAAGTAGAAGATCATAGCAGGGACAACTGTTAATTAATTTATCCCAATAGCATGACTTCTGATGCCAAACATAATTCATTAATGTTGTGTCATCTGGGTCTTTGGTGCTTTGCCAGTCTTGTCACATCAGATTCTTACGTGTGTTCCCTCTAGTTAGAAAGTTTCATAAATCATTACTGTGTCAATTCTCAAAGGAATAGAAAAAGTCATTCAAACCACCCATGGAAGAACTGGTTTTGAAGAGAGGTGGTGCAGGTCTGTCCCTGCACACAAAAAAATCTGAAATAAATGGTACATCATGATAGCTTTAAACAGTGTTTGTCTGTTGATTTCTCTTCTGTGCTGGCCCATTTCCTTTTGAGGTTCAGTGGAAGAAGCTGTGTTGTATGGGATACTCAGCACTGAGGCAGTTCTGCTTTTCCTAAGGCTTAAAACAATCCAAGAAGAAGAGAAAATCCATTTTTAATTTCCTGAGTCTGCGTGGGTGATCTGCTCCCTAGGGGTATTAGCCCATCTTCAGGAAAGCCAACTTGGGTGTTTGAGAGGGAACATGGTTGTAGGTTGCAATTCTGAGGAACAGCGAGGGGGAGGTTTGCTTATCTGCACATTGCCCAAGGAGCATATTATGCTAATGGTATGCATAAATTTGCTTTGCAGATTGCACACTGTTGCAATTTCATGTCTCTTCAGGGGTTTTATATGGTATATTTTTTTTTTGTTATGGTTTTTGCAAGCTGAATGGTATTGGTGGTTGCATGTATAGTATTTACAATATTTCCATGTTATTGATGTTTGAGATGGGGTGAGACTGGGAAAAGAGAGGAGATGGGCAGTTCTCCAACTAGAACAGCAATAAGCATACTCTTGGTGCTCTGGAAAGGTTGTCTCTGTGTCATTTAGGACATGCTGTTGCTGAACGAAGTTGTGAAGGCACCCTGACAATTGCATGCAGCAGGAATACTCTGTATAGCAGCTTGAAGAGGCAGTAGCTTCTTTTCTGGTCCTTAAACTTTCGAGGGCTGGACTGCAAAAACTGAGTGAGCAGGAATTATACCCCATTAGTCAAGAGGTCTGAATAAATACATTTGATTTTCCATTAAAGTACAACCTAAGTTTAATTTAGCTTCCCAGAGCATCAGAAAGATGTCAGAATGTGAGCTTTATGGAATCTTAAGGAAATCTTCATCAAATAAGGTTGTAAGTTCAACAAGAGGATGTTAAAATGTCAGCTTATAATCTCCCTTATACTTCACAAAGTGCATAAATGCTAGTAATATTTTTCAAGTCATAGAATCATAGAATGGTTTAGGTTGGAAGGGACCTTAAAGATCATCTAGTTCCAACCCCCTTGCCATGGGCAAGGACACCTCCCACTACACCTGGTTGCTCAAAGCCTCATCCAACCTGGCCTTGAACACTTCCAGGGATGGGGCCTCCACAACTTCCCTGGGCAACCTATTCCGGTGCCTCACCACCCTCCTAGTGAAAAATTTCTTCCTGAGATCTAATCTAAATCTACGCTCTTCCAGTTTGAAGCCATTACCCCTCGTCCTATCACTACATGCCCTTGTAAAAAGTCCCTCTCCAGCTTTCTTGTAGGCCCCCTTCAGATATCGGAAGGCTGCAATAAGGTCTCCCCGGAGCCTTCTCTTCTCCAGGCTGAACAACCCCAACTCTCTCAGCCTGTCCTCATAGCAGAGGTGCTCTAACCCTCTGATCATCTTCGTGGCCCTCCTCTGGACCCTCTCCAACAAGTCCCTAGAAAGAACTCATGATGACATGTCCATGTTAATTGTGTCCTGAATTTGGGACAATTTGTAGTAGTTACTAACCTACAGTAGGAAGTATGAGAATAGAAACATAAGATATCATATTTACAGATTGTGTAAATTGACGTGGGCTGCTGATACTTACCACAACTGTTTCAGAAAGTCAGATTCATCGTCATTTGGGGAGTAAGGCCTTAGTTAGAAGCTAGGGATCTCACTTCTTTAGAATCGGCCTGATGTAAGAAACATTAGCCTTATTGTACAAACAAAATCTACACTGCATACATGAATTATTTTATTTATCACCAATGTACATTTTAAAAACTGTCTATAGCAAAACCATACTTTTTTAGTATTGGGATAGGTGTATCTTAGGCAGTGATGGGGGTTTAATGACTTCTGTCAGGGTAAGAAGGAGAAGCGGAATGGCTTTGTGTTCTGAGCTTTGAAGTTTGCTCAGTGTTCTTAAAATACATTAATAACACTAAAATCATATGTTATATTTTCAAGAATCATATACATGGACTATCCTGTGCTTTTACTGTAACTGGTAGTGCAGACATCGTGGTATAAATCTGGCCTTTCAAGTTGGACGTACTGAAAACAAAATTCTGGAGAAGAGTTATCAATTCCTTTGTGTTAATAAACTTTTTGTGTTTTTTTAAATCAAATTCTTAAGGCCTCGGTGTTTCTCTTTCTACTTACGTCCTCCTTTTCAGCAAAATCTGTCTTCAAAGGTCCTGTTATGTGTCCATTACTAATTGCTGCCTTCTGTCTAACCAGTGGAAAGATGTAATACTTCTTTCTGATCTGCTTAAATAGGCATAATTTATGATGGACAAAGTAGGATATGGTCTGTTATTCTTTTCTAAGCACTTGAACTTTATTAAAAGATAATTTTTTTTTCTTTTGGCAGTTTACATAAATGGACTTGGGCTATTTAGTTTAGCTTTTGGGAAGGAAGTAGGGCTCTAATGAATTAGTTCACTGTCCACTGTAATGGAACCTTTCTTCAAGAAGAAAAGTAAGCTTCTTGCCAGCCATTCAGGATTCCCCCTTGTTCTGGTGGCAGAACAAGAATAACCCCTTGAGCAAAATGTAAGTGTTTCAGGATGATCGGAATTTACAGCGTTAGAAAGCTGCCAAAAAAGCAACTTCTAGCTGAGGCTGTATTTGCCTGAATTGAAAAGTTTGCAAAGCTCATAATTGACTTTTTTCTTCATATGTTTCTATGCTTCCCTTGACTTCATTGTCATATGCCTGTGGTGATTTCTTCCTGCTATTACCCATGGTGACAGTAATGAGTCTGAAGTATTTATAATTATCACAAGATACTAAGACAGAGATTTTGACTACAATTATTGGGGGAGGAAAATTCTGTAGCTTCAGGCAGGTGGAATGATGTTCCCGGATGCTCAATTTTTATTTTTTTCAGGCCCCTCCTCCTGCCCACTGACTTGGGAGTTGTTAGCAGCAATATTTCATTGGGTTGAAATCTTGAAAACTTAAGTATTTTTAGTATTTTGCTGTTGTTGTAGCTGTGTTATGAATACAGCTGCATGATGTATGGTGGCACCACAAAACTAGTCCAAGTCTTATTCAGCCAGTAACTGCCCTTTCCAAAGTAAATTCTGTCCCTTCTCAGTGTTCAGGGGAATTAGGCTAAGTGAATTCCACTTGTTCTACTGTACTTAAGAGTACAATTTATTTCCATTTCACCTCTGCAGGATGACAGGGGTTAGTGCTGTACTGAGGACAACTCGCTTCTCTCAGACAGGAGATTCTTGCTGGAAAGCTGAACCGAGATCCCTTGTACAAACAGGACTCCCAGGAAATAAGGAAACTTGAGAAAACCTACACTCTGGCACAAATGACACAAAATTACCTAAATAAAACTAATGACATCAGCAAGCATGCTCTTCCAATCTAAGCAAAACTGTTGGATTGCATTTTGCTGTGAAAAATGTTGTGGCACTACTTCAGAATATTAAATAAACCACTACCTGTTTAAAATCTAGACTTTGCGTGTTTGAAGGCTGTCCCTTACAGAGCATTGAAACTGCACCTGCAGACCATACACGTACGTGAATACTTACTTGCAGAAGCACAAGCAGAAGCTTGCATTCCAACAGTAGACATGCACCAGTAGTTACAGTTAGTATGCAAGTCTGCATATTTTACAGCCTGCAGTCATGGCTTGTGTAATCTTTGCCCCCTAAATTAAAAAAACCTAACAGGCTTATATAAACCTAAAATGGAGGTTGGCCAATGTCTGCTCCTAGACAGGTATGGTTGGGTTTGGGCTGGTTTTGGTTTTTTGGTTTTGGGGTTTTTTTGCATGTTTGTGAACAATGCATGTATCTCCTATTTGAGAAACTAATTTCTTAGTATTCTCGTAGGAGATCTTTGTGTTCATCCATTTTTCATCTGTATATTCAGAAAAGCACTGTAGTTTAACTCGCCTTTGTAGGACTTGTAATTCAGCTGTTAATCATCAAATGGAATCTTAGGAGTCTTTTGTGCTGCTATCACACAGGTAATTAAAATATGACATCTAATTGTTTTGCATTCAAAGAGCATGAAACTAACAAAAATAATTTAGAAGAAAATCCCAAAAGTTTTTACCACATTCCATTTGTCTCAGGGCCAATACCCATGTTTGAAGATTGAAAACCCTATTGAAAAGCAAATTACTGAAATAAGAAATACCAAATACTTTGTATTCCAGAAGGGAATGACATTTTTAAAATAACCCTGCTGAATAAATGCTCCTTCCAAACTTGTGCATTACATATTACAAGTCCTTAAAGAGTGGTGGTTATCCTCTCTGATACCAGTCTTAGCTTTTATTTGATATTCTTGAGGTTTTCTCTTTGTGAATGTAAACTATGTATTATGTGTTTAGTGTTTTGTTTTAACCCTGACATGTCTTCCTAATGTACACGTATGCACAGTTTTTGGTTTGGGGCTTTTGGTTTGTTTCAGGTAAAATTTCTGCAGAAGTACAATTCAGTTATCATTTTGTGTTCAGAATTGAGGGACTGGTTCCATTAGGTTTTGAGCTTTGAGAATTACAGTCTGAAATACAGAGGAGGTTTGTTCCAACTCACAATGTATGCAGAGAAAAGTGAATTGAGCTGTTTGCTTTGCTATGGACTAAGAACCTGGGGATTAGGTGGTCTATGGTGACACTCTCACACTCTATGGAAGAATGAGCTCTGAGCTGTTGCCTCTGCACCGCTTCTGGGTTTATGCATGAAAGCGCAGCGGCAGGAAGCAAGACTTTGGAGACTAGATGTGCAATAGAAAGGTAGATTAGGGAGGCGATTGGGGGTTGAGCACCTGGTTTGAGGAGTTGGAGCTATAGAAGATGGTGGGAGATACAGCTTGGACTTGTCTTTTGTTCAAAGTTGAACTTCTAAGGAGGCAAAAAATAGTCATTTGTGTCTACCTTTATATTCAACATGACCTCATATTTAGTATATATCCAGGAATATACTGACCGTTCCAGGTTGTTGATGTGCTACTTGGAGCAGTGCTTACTAATACACAAGAAATGAAATTAGCAATGAAATATGGCAGTAGCCATTCCAGGCTTTGCTTGAGCAGGATGACTGTATCCAAGCTGGCCAACTCCGAGGAGATTCTAGCAGCTGGAAATGACTAGAGTCTAATGATTCCCATGCTCACGTCCCCTCCTAGGAAACAAGGGAATTAACACAGCTCTGTGCATCCTGAGGTTCCTTTTAAATCAAGGGGTTTAATAAAAAGAGATTTAAGCTCTCTGGTTCCATACGCTTTGCCTTTTTAGTGGTGCAAAGCTGTGCAAATAGGACCATCAAACCTGTACCATAAAAGCTAATGGCTGTGGGAAGTGAGTCTCTTCTAATGATAAAATCAGAGTAAATTGTCCTGTATGGTTTTATTCGCAAGAGACAGAATATGTTGGTTTCAGAAACCAAATAGTCTTTGACTCATTGTTTGCAGGCATGGATTGCATCAACAAAATATAACCATCTTCCGTAAAAGCAGGAAGTTTCATAGAAAGTAGAGGCTGCAAGTAAAGTGGGCCAAGGAACAAAAATTGTGTGTTGTGAAAAATTTCAAGGTTACATTGCTTGTTTTCATTCTGTATTGCAGCTTGGGAACAAAGTCAGTCTGGAGTCGTCAATAGCTCCGTCTCCCACGGTCAAGGTCGTGTTTGAGGCTGTGCTTTGAATGTTGTGTTTGTGAGTCCTAACTGCTATACCAGTAGCTATTTTGGGTGGTACCTTTTCCAAAATGCTGCGATATGCATCTTTCTGACAAAATTCAAAAATCCTCTAAATTGATACATATGCATGAAGATTGTGAGTTTGCATGCATCCGTGTGAGGCTGTTCTCCAGGCTTTCCTCCTAAATGATGTGCAATATTCATGTAAGTGATGGAACTTTTCAGAGAGGTGAGGCCAAGAAAAACACATACAGGCTCAGAGAGGTGTCAGGAGTATCTCCTCGAGGCCTAGGATGTATATCATTCCCTAATTATGGAAGTGTCCATACACTGCTGGGGAACACCGTGTGCCATTACACAGCAGACTTTTGATACATTTGCTTTACTCCAGCATCAGCTACGACTGTCCTTTTCTGCCAGGGCTTTCCTAATGCTGTGTTGAGAGAGATCTCCCCCTTTTCCTCCTCGCCCTTTGCCTTTGCCTTGTTCAGCTGATGTCCAGCATCAGTTCTCTCGAGTGTCGTCACTCATAGCTTGCACAATGTGCAAAGAAGGAGGATCTTGGTTATTTTGCCGCATAGTTTGCAAAGGCACAAACTCTTATACAACAAGGCAGACTACTGCATTACTTTGCATTTTGATGGCTTTTTAAATCATTTGTGTAGCTCTCAATAATGCCCCTCATGTTGATAGGGTACTGTGTTCATATAGTAATGCAGATTAATTGGGGAACCCCAAAACTATCCAGGAGGTATTGGCAGAGTTAGGAATGGGAGCCCACATCAGCCATCAGGACTTGTTCACTAGTGATGCTTTTCACTGCAGTTATCCAGATGTGCATGTATACTTCTTATTTATGTCTCATTCATCTCTCTTCTGTAACCACATTATGGTTTATCTCTTCCAATATACTCCATTTTTCTTTTTAGGAACACTGTAACAGTTGATTATTGGGGTTTTTTTTAAATAGCTAGTAGAAAAAGAAGGTCTAGGGTATTTTTTGATTTGGGGTTTTTTTGTTTGCTTGTTTGTTTTAATGGAAAGGTGTTTTTAGTCACTTGCCATGTTGCAGAAGTATTTTTCCTTTTACTTACTTGCCAGTTTACAGAAGTATTTTTCCAGGGCTCAGGATTTAACAGTGCCAGTCATGAATCGTGGAACTAAAGTGGACAACCATTAAAAGAGATGTGAAACCAATTAACAAATCTAGTATGTAATAGAAAAAAGGGAGAGGGAAGAAAAATTGTCTGGTATTTTTGCTCAAATAATCTTAGGAATTTATTATAAAGCATAATAGATGAAATCTCCTTTTCTGGGCAAGGGTGAGTACCTCTTAAAGCTGATTTTGAGGTGGACCTTGTAACCCTCTTGGAAAAACTGGTGGTGACAAAGCGTGTTTTAAAGCATGGCATTGTGCACAAAGGGTACAGAGAATTATTGCTTTTTTGGAAAAAAGGGGGAAAAAACCCTAATTCCAGGTTTAGGTTTTAGGATTGGCAGTTAAAGCACAGACGCTCATTTTTTTCGTTGTAATCTGAGCAAGTAAGTGTCAGACACAATAACCATGGAAAAAAAAAATCCCCCTCTGTAGCATTTTTACAATGTTTTTCCTTGTATCTGCACATGCAGCCAAAGTGAGTTGGGAAGCTGTGTGTTAGCTGGGACAGTCACTGGCTGTCCCCTCTGCAGGAGTCACGTTGCTTGGCTCCTGAAGACAGAAAGGGGAAGGTAACTGCAGTATACTGCATAAAAGCTGCAGCTTTCCTCATAAGTGATGCTACACGCAGGTTACTGAAGGCCACATTATCGGTGGAGAGGGACAGCCTGGCTGATTGCTGACCTAGAACAAAATTGGATGCAGAATTTCAGGAAAAAAACTCTGTAGAGGCTAGGTAATTTTGGATCTTCTTGCTTTAACTAGTGCTCAACCATCCAAGGAGTCAGGGAGTATAAGCTGCTAGTTACATTTTGGCTTTCTCTTTTAAAAAGGCAAATTGTACATCCTCCAAAACCAGCATAAACGTGTACCAACAGTGAAGTTGATATAAATCTGAATTTTTGTCTGTACTTGAACAAAGTGCTGTTTGAAAACCTGTTTAACATCCCCTCTCAAATGCCAATATGCGTTATTCCATGTCTGAGATAAATACCCTGATCACGATAAAGTTATTTTCATAATAGGGAGGCAGGATATGATTATAACATATGTGATATTTGTCTTGCCTTGATCCCTCATGTTGCTGAGAGTTTAGGCTTGCCACACCTGTGATCAGTGTAAATAGCTGCAGTTGTTGGAGCATGGTTGTATTTTGTGGAGGAGGCTGGAAAAGTGCAGTTTAACCTGCTGCACTCACTTTTTATTATGTGCATATGCCTGTGCAGTTCCCAGCACAAAATTTGGCCCTTGTTGAAAATACCTTTTGGCATACATCAGTTATAACGAAGCCAGTAGAAACTTGCCCTTAGCTTTGGCTGAACAGTAACTCAGTCTTGTCTGGACTCTGGTTTTGGGGAAGTGGCAGGAAAAATCTCGATTCTTTTTTGAGCCAACTAATAAAAAAGATTTTTCTTGCTTTAGCATATGATTTTTAAAAGAAACTGAGAAGTTGATACTAAATCAGTTACGGTTTTAGAGGAGACTTGTAAGTAAATAATAAATACTTGGTGAATGAAAGCATGTCCGTAAATGGACATGCTGTAAGGGACTACGTACTTGGGACCTACAGTAGTGATGTAGCCAGAATGTGTCTCAGGCATTAATAAACCTTTTTGAAGTTTCTCTTTATTCCCAAAAAAATCAACTTTTTGAGCCAATGGTACCAAGCTTGTCAATTGCCAATCCATGACTTCATGTTGCGAAAATGGAGCTCTTGAGACTGGAGAGTTATCAGCAAAGAGATTTGCATCCAGCAATACTGTATATCTCATTTGTTAAAGCATTTCATTTGCCATGATCACATTGAAAACCCAAACTGGATTCTGAGATCTTTTCCTCTGCCTTAGCAGTTTAGAAAGACACACCCCACCCGCTCCAATGTTTTACCAGACAAGCTATATTAAGACTATAAATAGATTCAATAGATTCAATAAACTAACTATACAGAAAAAAAAAATTGGGACAATTATTTTTCAGTCAGTTTTCCGATGCATCATAGACACATACTATTTTTTTTAAGCAAGTGCACATTACAGTAAGATGTTAATGTTTTGTTACGTGGTTAATGGCATTTAATTTTGGGAAATGTTTGTTTTGCAGATAGGTTTATACATTTTAGGAAAGGAGTCTCAGACATTACTGCAGGAAGTTAATTAGGCCAAACTCATTTTTTGGTTTACTTTGGTTTACTGATTACAATGACCAGGAATTAATTTGACTTATTCCTTGTCTGTATAACTAGAAACACAGGTCTCTCATTTCTTCCTGTCAACTATTTATTCATATCAGAACAGCTCTGTCTCTTATGGTGGATGTTAACTTGATTGGTAACTTCAGAGTGCATGTGATCTCCTCCCTATTTTGCCCCATGGTGGTCTTTAGCCACTATTATGCTGCAGATCAGCAATTCATATCTTTCCTTATCCTTTGACACTTTTACTGGATCCATCACTTTGCTCACTTTTTCTTGTAATGCCTTTCATCTCTGCTGTCTTTGGTATCCAGTTGAAGATGGGAGCGATGCTTCTGTGCCAAGAACAATAACATTCCTTTTATTTTTACTCCTTCAACAACTTTTCATCCTGTGTCCTTGCGCTTTACCAGTTCTGTCTGGAAAGGGATCTGTGGCAAGCTCTACAATCCTGTGCGTGTCGGTACCTACCTGGAATCCTCATCCTCGTTCTCCTCTCCTGCGGTTTGCGGTAACTTTTTCTATGGCCTCCAGGTCTGCTCTTTCAGACTGTAGAACATAAAGTGTTGTTGCCATCTTCTTATAAATGCAAAGAAGTTTTATTGTGTCAGTGGCAAATGAGCTTGCTCTCATTTCACATCCAAGTCAAACTTGCTGTGTTTGTTTTTATAACAAACAAACAAAACCCTTTTGGATTTGTTCTTGTTCTTTTCTCTCTCCTTCGCGACTCCCTCCTTTATTTATCCCTGTCCACCTCTCCCACCCTTTAATCAGGTTTCCCTCTGTTCCTGGGCTGCTTTTCAGCTTATTGTTTCTATCATATGGAATCATATCTGTAAGACTTTCTCTCCCTTTGTATACATTTCTTTTCTCACATTGCCTGTGTGGTAAAAATTGTCAACAGCCGTTTATATGAGATAGAATGTAGGTCTGACCTTTGAAATTCATGAAATTGCCACTGACCTATATGTTATCAGTATAATGCTGCAATTGTGCTGTCCTAGGCTTTTCTATCTTGTTAATACTGATGGTGGTATATATGTTGTTGATACTAATAACTTGCAAGTTGTGATTAGTTCCTTGGATCATCAGTTATTCAAAGTGACCTGTTGAGGACTAGCTGTTTACGTGATACAGGATCTCATTTTTTAATCCATAGCTGAAATCAGTTAAAGATAAAAAAGATATTTTAGTACATGTTTTCCTAATACAGCTTTTCACTGTGAGAAGGTGCTCTCGTTACTCTAAAAAGAGAGATGGTTTGCATTACTGCAGATTGGAAAGAAATAATTTGAGAGACAGTACACGTAGCCAAAACTGTGGATGAAAACCAAACCTTTCTTCAAACTGTTTTGATGTGATGATATGCATGTTACCACTATGGACCAGTTAACAGAGGTAGCCTTTCCAGTATACAGTAATTAATTTTATTTTGTTTCCAGTATATTTTATAATACGCCATTCTGAAGATGCCACAAAGCAGTGTTGTTAAACAGCACTACTACTGTACTGTGCGCTGAAGAGTCATATTATGCGCCTTCCGCATAGCTCTTGGCAGGCGACTTCTGTCTCGTGTAGAGGCACACTGGTCTACAAGAGACTTGTGCTGAAAGGATACGCTAATGCTGACGTTCAAGTTGAGCTGACCGAGTCCCTCAAAAAAGCTGTCTCTTCTTCTCAATTCCGACTGCCAGAGTTTCATGGCAAAGAGTAGTAACTTAAGCAATGACCTACAAAACAAAGGTGTGAGAAGGGTATAAAGGACTTTGCTGATAGACCTGTTAGTAGGCACAGTTTTTGCAGTTCTTAGTACAGAATGATGTGTCTTCAATCTGTGACACACGTAATGTTGGATAAATTTGTATTTGCTCCTGGAAAAACAAAAAAAGCCCGCCTCTTCTGGGAAACGATTCATTCCAGAAAATGCAGAGGGGGAATATTTATAGAAGGTGAGAAAATATCTTGGGTTCCTTGCACAGTGAATAATGGATAACTCAGTCAAGCGTAAATGACTTAAAAGGAAAATGTCTATGAAAAGATAAGCTACCTGGTAAATTTTTTCTGTTAGGCAGTAAATCAGCAAGGTACATGCCAAAGATAAACTTTCACTTCAAAATTATTTTAAATCAGGATCTTAAAGATTTGGCCTTGAGAATGGAGTTTATTCAATCTGTACATATAGTTCTAGACTGTAGATAAAAAAAAGTGCTGCAAGTATTCCCTTACCGGGCTGCCTTTGTTCTGTTTTACTTCTGTTTGGATACGTTGTCATCACTCTTAATCTGGTGAAGTAATTTTTGAAATCTTGGTTTAAAATTAGGTATTTTACAATTCCCACATATCGTCATAAATCATGAATGTTTGGTTTTATATTTCATTGCAGCGGAAAACAGATGTGCCACTTCAAATGCAGCAACATGCACAAAGTGTCTTGCTTTGGGTCCAGAGTGTGGATGGTGTGCTCAAGAGGTATGGCATTTTGCTTATTTACCTTTGAATTTATATTTTAGCTGCTTCTGACTTTTATAAAGATAAAAGACTTTTAAACTGTGAAAATTATAGTGAGAAATAGCAAGAAAATCTTTAAATGACCTCTGGAGACACAACCTGAGAAATCATGTGAAATACATTTTGTTTCCAAAGGAGAAAATACAACCTTTTATTTGGAAAATTGCAGTAATTTTAAATAAAGTGAGAACTTTTAATGCATTCCATCTGCTTTGTAGACAGCTTTGGCAGACTTATAGCAACTTTGAGAGTTCAACAGTTTTTGGCTTCAAAAGCAAAATTACTTATCAGTAATTTATATTAAGTCCTAATTATATATCAGAACAAGTCTATACATACATGCCTGTTGCATTTAGCAAAAGGTTTTACTAACAGTGGAGGTAACTTTGACTTCACCATATATTATGACCCTGTCACAAATGGAAAAAATGATATTTTTCTTATTTTGACACTTGAAACTATCAGTTCTGAGATTGATCACAGAAGGTAGATCTTAGGTAGCAAGAATTATTCTGAAATTGTTATTGCTTTGCGAACTGTAAGAATATAGGAATTTCTGGTTTTGTTTGACAGAAAAAAACCAGTTGATTACATGATTTCGAGTAAGGCTGGACCATTTTAAACACTTCAGAGAGGCAAGGTTTTTAAGAATATCACTGGCAGTTACAAACTCATACGCTCTTGAAGGTCACATGCAAATTATCTGTAGTAGCTTTCATTAGCAAAGAAGGTAGATAAATTCGTAGGGTGTGCCTGGAAGAGATAAGGAGTGTAAGGCCCTAGTGTAACTTTATCCGAGATACTCTGTCTTGGAATGATTAACTTAGTCTGAAACAAGTATAAGGAAAAGTAATGCAGTAGAGGCATGGAGGGCTTGTTTTCCAAGAGGAGCCTTAGGGCATGTGTAGATGGCACAATGGATTACGATGTGGAGTGGTCCATTATTGTGGTCTGATATCCCATCTTACAAAGGGCACAATTTTATCCTGCTACATCTGTATTTATTACAGAACAGCACTTCTTAGCTTTCCACTGCTATGGAGCTGCAGTAGATCTCCTTCTAACTAGGTGCTTAGGTTTGACCAGGTTTCACTTCTGCCCTGCTTCTCTTGCTTCACTTCTCATGTCAATCGTCAGAGCCGTTCATGGAAGCCAGGGGTTTGCCAAACCCTCTTAGACCATGCTTTCATAGCCAGTTCACCTATGCACCATGTCCATGGTTGTAGAATGGCAAAACCCATATTACTGCAGATGGAAGTTTTCCAAAGTAAAGTTACAGGAGCAGTTTTCAGCTTAGCATGCCTGCTTTGTCTAAACAATGTTTTTAATGAGAAAATCGTCCTTCAGATACTTTGACTTCATATCCCCACACAGCAAACTTCAGAAAATGCTACATAGCTATCAGTCGTTAGTGATAACAATGCAAGTAGCTATGTTCTTATACATTTAAAAATCTACCTTTTAGAAATGTATCTGCATCAGAAAGGGTATATAAATACCAGTAACCTAAAAAAGTTGTCTCTGTGGTCTACATTAAAGAAGGTTATGGAAAAAATATATCAGAGGTAGACTACAAAAATGAGTTGGAACTTGTAAAACAAAGTACATGACTGTTGAGTGTCATTCTTTAGGGGCTTTATCTGGTCTTTTCAGGGTCTGGATGACTATTCTCTGATACATAGTTGGCTGTATGCACTTTTTGATTGTTTATTTTCTCCATCTGCCTCTGAAATATCAGAGATCGTCCATTGTTTGGTCTCCAGCTGTGGCTGGGATGGACCAGTGCTTTGAAAGAGTACAAAGGATCTTGTCTTTTATTTTTTCTTGCATGATCAAGATCATGTTAATCATCAGATTTGTGGTCAGGAAGGAATTTTGCATGGGATCATGTTGGCACAATTTTGCCAACTCTGCCCTTTCACTGCAACAAAGGATGTGCTGCTTCTGAGATCATCCGACTACTAATCACTTTTCTGTTGTTATAGAGGCTTTTTTATGTTGGTGGCATCTTAAACTGTCCAGTCTCATTCTACATAGCATCCTCTTTCTGGGGATTGAAATGTTATAGTCCAGCTGATCTTTGGGTATGGGGTAAAACTTAAACATCTGTGGTGGACAAATTCAGGTTAGATAAATCTAAAGCTGACTTCTGCTGCTACTTTTAAATATTAGCCTGAGTAACATTAGTAGTGGATTCCTCTGAAAACTAACCTGTTTTGATGTCATGTGAATGACACTTTCTTGGTATAACTAACTCATATCACAGCAGAGAACTTTTTTTAGTGACATAGTGACACTACGTGGTTTCCTTTTTCTCCAAAGTCAGCTTGTTCTGATTGTGCAAGATCCTCTTTCTCATACAAAAGTTTTGTCCTTTGTAGAAAAAAGTCATTGTGGCTATTAGGTTTAACTCCTAATTTAAATATTTTTTCATTGCCCTTTTTAAAAACATATGGCTTCCATGAACTCATTCTACAATTTATGCAATTATAGTAGCATATTTTAATATTTCAAAGACTATTATTTAGTTTTTCTCTTTCCTTTGAAGATATTACAGTTGTTTTTTTCAGCTCAGATTGTTTTGTACTTTTTGTGTCTTATAAAACAGGATTTCATGGCCGACACAACACAGAAAGGACGCTGTGACACTGTTTTCAACTTAATGAAAAGAGGCTGCCAATCAGATTTTGTGGAAAATCCCACAGTTCATGTCACAATACCCAGTGACCATGAAACAAATACACAAGTGACACCAGGAAAAGTCTCAGTCCAGCTGCGTCCAGGTTGGGTTGTCTGTAACACATTGATATTATAGTCAATTTAAACTAAATACGGTACTACTAAGTACAGTTATTTTGTGAAGAAGCCACTGCAATAATTATTTTGAAGAATGATGCTATAACATTATATTATAGGACTATGATGATGTTGCTCCCATATTCAAGTACAGTCTTCAGCAAGAAGTGTTTCTGTCAAACACAGCTGAAGGTCAGAATAATGCAAGTAATAAGTGGAAAAGGGATTTTAGGTAGTCTTTTCTGTTTTCTGTTATGGTTTCTTGGTTCTTTAGCCACTTACACAAAGAGTTTTCATTACAGGCTTATAAACTGTATTCCTTACTGAACATAAATTGGGCTAGAATTCCTAAATTCATCATTTGATAAGCTTCTTGATTATTTGGTTACTTTAAGTGCATTGACTAGACAACTGTGAAGACACCAAAGCCAATATTATAAGAAAGGACTGCATTCCTAAAGGAGACTTAGGTATTCACTGCCTAACATTTCATTTATAAAATGTGAGACACCTGGCCCTAATAAAATCTGCAAGTCCTTTTATGGATCTGAGATTTTCTAGTATATCTCTATTTGCCCTCAACTGAACTCAAATTAAATCAGTGTATGTTCTCTGCCTCTAAGATAGCTGTAGCTAACAGCAGAAGTGGAAGGTGATGTAAAGGGATGCAGGGTATGTTTCATATCATAAAATCTAATTTATTTCTTTCTTTTGCAAACTATAGTTGGAGAAAGAAATATGTCATTTAAGGGGGATCAATCTTTGGTAGAAAAACATTAAGTGAATAGGAAAAGTATCTTGCTGATCTTCACTGTATAAAAGATAATTTTCTATCAATTACAGGGGAAAAGGATCTGCATGGGTGTAAAGCGCAAAGGAACTCTGGTTTTCCATCTTTATAATAATAAAACTGAGAAAGCAACATCAGCACTTCTCCTTTCCCCGCTCTCTTTCCAAAGAAATGACTGATACTCTGCTTTGTACTGAGAAATGGTCTCAGGAGCTGAGGTAGCTCTAGAAGTGTCTGTAATCACATTTACTTCCAAAGGCATACTGGATTCTTAGAAAAAACTTAGCTTTCTAAACTTTGGTTTAATGAACCCTTTTGCCAGCAAATAGTGAAATTAAGTTTGGGGTTCCATATGCTTTGTGGAAGTTCTTGCATCAGGGAGGCAGAAGACTGAAATTCCAAGGGCTCCAGAAGAATAACTTTTGATATATAGACGTCCTGCCCGTATTTTATTCCCTAGGGAAATACACAGATATGCAGCTATAGTTGTGCCTCAAAACAGAAATTTGATACAATATAATCATGCAGACAAAGATGTTTTTGTTTTGATTCTGGGGTTTTTTGTCACTGTTTTCATATACCCAACTGTCAGGATTTATGTGGGAAAAAATAAAAGCTGCACTCAGCAGCTCGCTATATGCAAACTGGAGACCTGCAAGGGTCATTTGCAAAAAGTAATTTGATTTACACTGTCAAAGAGGAAACACATAAGTTACAGCACACAGAAGTTCTGTTTTCTTCACGCAAGACCTTTTACAGACAAATCCTGACATTTTCGGGTGGATTATGTTTGAAGACCACTGGAAGAAAGTACTTTGCATGTTCAACTTTCTGGATCAGATCTTTCTTACGTGTACTTTAATTTTGCTATCTAGCGATGTCATAAGTCTTAGTAAATGTCAGGAATAGATAAGTGACATTTCACGTGGGGGTTTTTTAGTGAATCTGTTTCTGAATGTGTTTGATGGCTTTTATTGAAACCCTGCATAATTCTTCTATAATGTCTCCCTTCCTCCTGTCCTTTGCTGTGTCTTTGTTGCATAATATTGAATTACCTTCTGCACTCATCATGCGAAGATCCTACTCCCTCATTTCTTCTGTGAGCTCACACTTTGGGTGACATAGAACAATGAACAATTTGAAGGCATGCATTACCATACCTGTTCTGCCCATACTCCAGTCAGTTCAGTCATTTTGCTGGCTTTACAGAATATTAGGCAAGCAAAAATGTGGGGACTATTTTTAGTGGCTTCCAAAGCATTAACATTTTTATTACGTACAAGAACATGATGTGGTTCTGCAGGAGAGACAGACTTTGTCATCCTGAAACAAAAGATGAGTTCTGTTTTGTATACACCAAAAGATGGATTCTTTTAATATTAAAGCCGGGGGGGTTGGGGGGGGGGTGTTAAATATTTTGGTCCTGCTGAGTTTTCTCATCGGATCTTTGGAAGTAGATTGCTACAAACTTGAAGCATAATTTATGTGAGTTTTTCAGGCTGTGCTGTCTTTACGGTACACATGTAGTTTTAGACTCATATAACAAACTATTTGCAGGATACACTATGCCATTAATTTCAGAGAGTACAGTTAGTTAGAAGCGACTTAACTGAAAAGTAAAATTACTGAAGAGAAAATTGGTTCTGTTTTACCTCAAACCAGGACACACTTCCAAGTGTCAACCTTGAAGTGACTGATCACAATTTGTATGCAGATCTATGTCCTTTGTGAGTCATAACTGCTTTTTGGTATAATGCCAAAGGGATTGCATAACCAGGAGTTCAAAAGAAAATGGGGAGAGGTCAGATTTTTACAATAAATTGCACAGTGCTCCTGCAAGAAAAAAAAAGCAAGATGTTTTACAAAGAGCCCCTTTATGGCTTATTTTTGAATGATGCTTCAAGGTTTCATTTAGTCTTGGGAGGTTTTCTTGTTTGTTTTTCTGTTTGCTGACACAAATAACATTATGCTGAGGTTGCTGCAAAAACAAATGTATTTTTAAGAGTGTCCATTGAAAAATAGTAAATAAACTTATTTGTTTCCTTTGAATCAGGAAGTGAAGCAAACTTTACGTTAAAAGTTCGTCCTCTAGAGAAATACCCTGTGGATCTTTATTATTTAGTTGATGTCTCAGCCTCTATGCACAACAATATAGAAAAACTAAACTCCGTTGGATTTGCTTTATCTAAAAAGATGGCGAATATTTCTCTTGATTTTCGACTGGGATTTGGATCCTATGTGGATAAAACTGTGTCACCCTATATTAGCATTCATCCAGGTAGAATCCATAACCAATGCAGGTATGTAGTCTTTGTATATTTACTGTACCACTGAGAAATTATTTAAATACACAAATATGCGTTATGCATATTTATTTTTAAACCTCTTCAGAATCTGTCTTTGTTTCATTATACCTTGGTTCTCCAGCAAAGTTCCTAAGAAAATGCTGAAAGTTATTATACAATGATTACTTCTGAAATACCTGGTGAGTGACTTCAGAAAAACTGTGTCTGTATCAGAAAAAATGTGCTGTATTTTGTTCAGCAAAACAAGTCAAGCAACATGCTGCTTTGGTGTATTTGACTATGTTTTGCATTTAATTTTATAGTCAACTGTTGTCTTCTTAGTTATTTTGGATTTATGTGCTCTAGATTCATCCCAAAGTTTTGTACTTTCTGACCTAAGATGTATGGTTGTGTATTCATTTACTCTTTTCTTAAAACTCTACTTTTGTTGATGTGATGCAGTTTCTTTCAGCTCATTTAATGAACAAAAGCGATTCTCTGATCTAATTCCACAGTTGTAATATGAATGAACTCCCATTTTAAATAAGAAAGGTGTTCCAGCTTGCATTTCTGTTTTCATGCCATGTCTTTTATACCTTGCGCTTGACACTTACATAAAGTGAGGGATCACTTCCAAAACCCTCTGGAGAACAAGATTATTCACAACAAATTCCAATCTGTATAAACCATAATACTTGGAAGAGCGAATATTAACTGTTCATACCTTCTTACTCATTATTATCTTTCCTGGGAAGACATGATCCAAAGTTCTGTGAAGTCCATAAGTATCTTTTTTTTATTTCAGCAGTTTTTGAATTGGGCACTAGTAGTGGAATTCATTAGATAGATATAAATGTCTATGTATAAAGCAGTCATCTAGACTGTCTATGTAGTGAGTGGTGATCAATTAGCACTTCTAGAACACGATTCATTTTGCCTAGAAGTAGACATCTGCAGAGGTATTAATCCTTACAGTGCCAGTTTCTCTTCATTGACTGTAAATTGAGTTGGGGGCGTGCAGGTTGTAGTCTGGATACCTACACTGTATGCAACAGAAGTTAAGCGACTTGAAACCTGCTGAGCATCTCTGAATCAGATGAGCACTTCAGCTTGTGCCGTAAATTCCACTGCCATAACTGGGTCGCAGAGCAACGACCTGTATAAGTGCTGTGACATTAGCTTACTTATGTCAAACTTCATACTTTCTCCCTTACACGTAATTTCAAAAAGTATCATTTACAACTAGGATGTTACTGAAAATGGAGTTTTGCATCCCTTTAATGAGGTAACTGTCACTAATCTCAACATTAATTTTATGTCCATTTACTTACTACTAGTGAATGTAGGAACTTAAATTTTATTTTAGTTTTGATTCAGTAGCCTGTGTATCGAGCTATTAAAGGATCTTAATGTTGTGATGTGATAGCCTTTTCTCAAGATAATGAAAAGCAAAGCTGTACCGCTCCATAGGTGTTCCAAAAGGGATCACACTCACATTGTGTTTTTTATCGTTCTGTACAGAAACACTACGTATGTAGTGTTACTATATTAACTAAGTTATATTATGTACATTTCCATAAAATACCAAATACATTTTTTCATAGTAAATTAGAACTAATTCCCACTGAAGTTGTGGACTTATTCTTTAAGTATGTCTTTTACTGTGCATATATACATCTTCATTAGTCACAGGAGTTTATAGGTTAATAGGGATGCGATATTTACATCTCCTTCAAACGAAAGATATGGAATGTGTTAGACTTCTGTTTTGTTTTGTTTTTGTACAGCGATTATAATTTAGATTGTATGCCTCCTCATGGTTATATTCACGTGCTATCCCTGACTGACAATATAGCAGAATTCAGAAATGCAGTGAATAAACAAAAAATTTCTGGGAATATCGATACACCTGAAGGGGGTTTTGATGCGATGCTCCAAGCAGCAGTGTGCCAGGTAAGGAGCTTATTAACAAAAGACTCAATGGTAGTTCAGACACGGGGATATATGTATTGGTACAATGGTGCTAAGTGTTCCTGAATTCAAAATGTTGGTTCTAGGCCTGATAATAGTAAGATCTCTTCCTCCTTTTCCATTATTTCCCCCTTAGCTATACATACCTGTTTACCATTGAAACTGAAAAAGGAGAGCCTAAGGAAATATTTTTCAGTATTAGTTAATGATGTGCTTCAAATTCTGGCTTTAACCAGCCTAACCAACATAGGATGGACGATGAAAGCAACTGCTTCTTGCTTGAACAGACACATGTATTAATTTTGGTCAATTACAAAATTGGTTTCAAAAATCATTAAAGCCCTCCTTGTGTTCCTAAGTGAAGACATACCATTTGACATTTCTTCTATTTAAGAATGTATTTGAAAACTGAAGGGTCAGTTACGTATCTGCTTGTGTAGATAAAGAAAACAAGTGCACTTCAATGTTATCTCAGCTTTTAAAGAATCTATATCAAAAACAATACAAATCAATTAAAACTTAACTTTTGTATATTGGTAAAATTTCATCACCATCTCTCCCATGCAGAAAAGGATCCATCAGTAGCTCCCAAGCTATAAGCATATTAAATAATAAGAATTTGTTTGCTCTAAAGGGCTCTTTTGTATGTTTTTCTCCTATGCGTAGTACTGCAGTAGAAATTTTGAAAGCTGGCTGATTCATGAGTTTGCTACTGCTCTCTAAGATACTCTTTCTGGTCCTCTTAAAGAAAGTAATTCAACTCCTGTCCAAATCACAGACTTGGTGTGTTTCTCATCTCTTGGGATGATGTCAGAGGAATTCTTTTATTTTGTCCATCTTCACATTCTTTTTTTTTGGAGCAGTAGAATGAGTCCAGGACAAAAAGTAATCCAAACTATGCTAAAAATGAATAGTTTGGCTCAATTTTATTTTCAAATTTTGATGAGCTGTAAAACAGGTAAATAAAAGCCAGTCTTCATAGACATTGTGATCACAGCTGTTATAAAAAATTATTCTGGAGCTTTGGAGAAATTCTTTAAAATTCAGTGATTCTCATTGGACACATTCCACACTTATGACATGTGAGCTCTAGAATAATATATGTTTCCAAAAACAATAGAATGGAAATATTCATGAGAGTGGGGAGGCTTTCTTCCTAACTGAATTGTGAACCAAAACAGATGAGAACAATGTGCAATTCATGGCGACCATCATGAATTCTAATTTACATTAATGTGCACTATTTTGCATACAATAGAACACTATAACTTGCTCCATCTTGCTTTAACCAATACATCCCTGTTGCAAGCAGGAGCAGGTTAGGACATGAAGCAGTTTAAAATTTTGGTTGCTGTAACATATGTAGGTAGGAGTCTTGAGGTGACAAAGTGAAATGATGAAGCCTTGGGAGTAAGAAGTTTCTGTGGTGCTGGCAGAGAATTGGGGAGTATTTAAAATATAACGTGTCTATAAATAAAATACGCCTTCTTTAGGGGAGTGCTGTCTAGGATTGTCTGAGAGAGGCTGGCGCCTAACGTGTAAGCTGGAAAAGACACCACACCCCTCTTATTATCCCTACTGTTACGAGATACTTAATCCCCATTCAGAGCTAGCAAGGAATGAGCCTGAGAAGGAAGCTAAATCGCTCTCTGCAAAGCAAAGAAAGGAAAGGAGAGAATAAATCATGAAGCCTGGCTGAGTACATGTACTGTGTTGCAGATACACGTTTCACATGGGATGAAAGATACCTGGTCGTGTTAAGGGAAACGGTAGACATGAGACAGCATTGTAGAAAGGAGAAGCAAGGAAAGAGGAAAAATGGAATTAATGGAGAAGATGGAATAATTGGGAGGGGGAATAATGAAAAAGAATATGAGGTGATTCATGTGTGCCTCTAAAGTTTGATTTAAAGCAGCCGCTTATTCCTTGCAGGGAAATAAATGTTATGGAAATACAAATTGGCACCTAATAGTTGAGATATGTTTGCCCTGCTGCCTCCTTTACATCACTGAATTCCTAAAACACATTAAGTTCACCCTTGTGGATGCCACTTTGCTGTTAATCCCTTAAGATGGTGGATAGATGTAGTATTTTGCTGCATAATTAGGATTTTCTCAATTTGTAGGTGCATGAAGACACTCAAACTTTAGTTTATTGATTTGTTGATCATATGCCAATGTCCTGTCTGGAAAGCTGTGTAGGGAAAGGAAATTATGGAATGATGGGAATGTAAAGTAAATAAATAGAAAGTAAAAATAGAAGAGGGCACCAAGTACCAATGCAAACGAATGCATATTTATTGGTTGTAATGCTTTTTGAAACCCAGAGAATTTTACAAAGGCTATGCATTTGCATTTGTGTGTAATAGTGACACACACGATGTGGCAGCTGTTAACCAAGCCCACTATATAATGCATAATTTTTCATTTTGTTATTTATTATTTTAGAATACAGGTACTTACTGCTTTCTTATGCTTAATCTTGTTTTCATTTTAGAGCCATATTGGATGGCGTAAAGAAGCAAAGCGACTGCTTCTTGTGATGACAGATCAAACTTCCCATCTGGCCCTCGATAGTAAATTAGCGGGGATTGTAATTCCCCACGATGGAAACTGTCATTTGAAAGATAATGTGTACATCAAAGCTACGAGTATGGTAAGGTATATGTCATAGATTCTGTCTTCAGAGAAGCAGTGTAAAGCTGCGTAAAAGAGGTTTTTAAATTTCTGTTAAAGCATTGCTTTTATTTCAGTTATTAGAATAGTATTTTTCCAGGTAGACAAGCTGTGAAATGAAGGATCAGTCACCTGGAAATACTGACATACTTTTTGTCTGGGTTAAAGTATTTTGAAGTCTGAGACAACAATACACAGCAGAGGAGGATATGTTACTGGGTTTGGTGTGGGTTTTTATTACCATCTCAGAAAAATCACACGCATTTTGTATAAAATATAAGCAGGCAGTGTCTGGTGTGGTATTTTGCATGAGAAGAAGCTGGTAATATGTAAAAATTGCACAATCCTGCTAATAAGGCAAAAGTAGTGGTCATGGTTCATGGTCAGAAGGTGCATTGATTGAAAAGGCTTGGTAAGAGTAAAACAGAAGATGTGCAACAGCAATGAGCTGATTCAACCATGATGGACTAGAAAATGTTCTTGTGCCGCAAAGCTTTGCTGTGGTAATGTAGTATTAAATACATCTGAATCTCACAGTATAAAGCCAATGTGTGGTAATACATACCTGTGGAACAAGTTGCATCAAATCCGCTGTAGCAAAATAATATGCCTTCAGCAGATATTTTTAGCTTTCAAAATAATTTCTTCTTTAGTCATGAGTGACTAAAGAAAAGATTTTTTTTTTTTCTAAGATTTGTAGTTTTTAACTGCTTTGGCTATTTCCTTAAATAAATATGAATCATTTGTTTAAGAAACATGAATCACTACTTAATTGCCATGTAATCACCAGAAAACAGAAATATGCACCGTGGTATCATTAGAGCACATTACAGTTTTATTCTCGGTGCTAGCTGCACTCAGTTAAAGTGTATAGCCTGTGTTCAGCCCAAGCCAGCAATGTGCTAGTGAAGTCAGCGAGGGCTACGTGTAACTTAGGCTAGACCTGAATTCAGTCCCAGCAATTGGTTTTTACAAGGATGGTGGGCCAGCAGGAAGCGGCTGCCGTATGGGGTGTGATCCTGAAATACGGGAGGTTTCTGGGAATCGGTGGGTGTTCGGGACCTTGCTGAGCGGAGGAGGGAGCTGAGCGTGTGCTAACAGGAAGGTTGTTTGGATTTCCGATTATCTGATGTTCTTGCATTCATATACTCCCTCTGTCACCTCTTGGATATTCCCTCACAGATGTTAGTGTTATTTATTTCCCTCTAGCCAGTCTGTTCAGTTTCAGTATTTCTACAGTGTCCCTGGGATAAAAACAACCCCTGCCTTATTCTACTTAAAGCAAATAATCCCAAAACTTTCCTTTCCCAAAGCAGAGCATACTTACAGGTTATGGTGTTCCTATCTCTTTTTTTTTTTCTCCCCTAATTCCAGTGCTATAAATGGGAGGAATTTTGCTCTGCTTATTAACAGTTGCTGAAGGTACAAATCTTACTCTGGTGTTCAAGTTTCCTTTGGTAATAAAGATACTGTCTTTTTCAGAAAAAAAACCCAACTATATTTATTTTCTGTCCGACTTGAGAAATCAACTTCTGTTTCAGCTGAAAAACATCACCAACATAAAATACAGACAAAATTAATTAATCCATTCCTAAGGAACTATGACTGATTGATGACTGACTGAAGGAAGTGTTTTCTGGTTTGTGGGCTGAAAGATCATGATTTTCCTGTCCCATACAGAATAAGAACTATCCATGGTTATTGCTGTTGATGCCTTTTGTGAAATGAGCCACCCGAATGAAATGACCTTGAAAGATGCTTAGATCTGTGGTGGCACGTTTTGGCCCATCTGTTTTCTGGCTGCTAGCCCGTATCTTTTTCAACCACAGGCTAATTCTTGCATGCCCACATGTAATAGTGGACATGCACTTAGTAATAGAAAAGGAGTAGAATGAAAATCTTTCTCAGTATTAGAGAGTATTTCTCAGTATTTAGGGCAACAAAGCTGGTGAGGGGTCTGGAGAACATCTTACGAGGAAGGAATTGGGATTGTTTAGTCTGGAGAAGAGAAGGTTGAGGGGAGACAGACCCCCCCTGAAAGGGGGTTGTAGTGAGATGAGACGTGGTCTCTTCTCCCAAGTAACTAGCGATAGGACAAGAGGAAACGGGTTCAAGTTGCGCCAGGGGACATTTAGGGTGGACATTAGGAAAAAATTTTTTACTGAAAGAGTTATCAAACATTGGAACAGGCTGCCCAGGGAGGTGGTTGAGTCACCATCCCTAGATGTGTTTAAAAGTCGTGTAGATGTGGTGCTAAGAGACATGGTTTAGTGGCAGACCTGGTAGAGTAGGGTCAATGGTTGGACTAGATGATCTTAAAGGTCTTTTCCAACCTAAATGATTCTATGATTCTGTGATTCTATTCTACGTTTTCTGGAGTAGCTTTGACCTGATAACACAATAGTGTCTGTAAGGGTAGGTGTACTGGTTTCCTGCTTTTTTTCTTCTTAGTAGTATATAGCCTGTGATTATTGAGATCCATAAAGAAACTTCAAATGAACAAGTAAAATCGAGGGAGGAAGCACTATTTGATATTTCAATGAAATGTCATGAAATGCTGTCAGCTTTTTAAAAAATACATCGTGTGAAACATATTTTTGCTTTTTTTCCTTATCAATGCAATTTTGTTGTGCTATGCTAAATTAAAGAGCTGTCTGTAATCACATTGTTTTCCTACTTTGATTCTTAGCTTCTGGTAGTCTTGAGAAGATTGCATTTTGGTATATATTTATTTCCTCTTTGTGCCAGTTAAGAGGACTTTGCTTTGTTTATTGGCGGAAGCTCAACCTTTACATCAGAAGTGTTTCCAGTTAGTCACTTTTCTGCCTGTTTCTTTCTAACTTTTGCTAAGCAGTCACGCAGAGGTCAGCAAAAAAGCATAAGACAGGAAAGAAATCTAGTCCATTTTAATTAGATCTGTGCTTGGTTAACTCCCTTTCTGAAATACTTAACATCTGTATTAGTTACCTTCTCAGCTTAACACAGTAGGTTAAAATAATAAAATGAATGATGTAATTGGAACAAGAAAGGTGATCTAAAATGAAAGTACATTTGGCTAAGCAGTAGTGGGAAGAGATAAGATAGAAATACATAAAGTACAGCAAGCTTTTTATAGCAAGCAAAATGAGGCTCCATGAGTGATCAACAGTTCGTTATGTCATCTCTTTACATGCTTAAAAAGAAAAAGATAGTGTGGGTCTGTTGATGCTTTTTTTTTTTTAAGTCTCTTCTAATAAAAAGAAAAAATTTCTTTCTAATCTGAAATAAGACTGGACACTCTAGTGAATTTAAAGCTGACAGGTGTACTTGTAAGCAGGCTAGGTGGTTGGGGTTCTAGTCCTTGCAACCCTTGCACGTCTATGCATGTCATCTCTTGACTTAAGTAAGCTCCATCTGAATAAGTTTTTGTTTCATGAGGGCTTGGAAACCCATTTCTGTTAACACCAATCCCAGAGCCTTGCCCTTAGTTGCAGAGATGTTGAAAGGCCACTTTGCTGGAATTCAGACACGTCTAGTGCCATGTGTTACGCAGAAGACTGACTTATTTGACTACTATCTCATGATCTGTCAACACTGCCCCCATCTTTCACACATTTACAGTGCAGGAAGTATTTACAGAACATCTGGCTTCACTCGCCCGTGTCCTGGGACCGCTTGGTGTGTCTATGATCTGCCAGCCAGTTGCATGTGGCCTGTAGGGTTGTGTAGCACAATGGAGGCCCCACCACTGTGGTCTGTGGTCATGGAGAAGGCAGGAGGCTGTAGTACTGTGTTGCAGGCTATTGAGAATGGCAACAAAGCCACTGCTGCTGCAGTTCACTCACTGCATGCTCACTGCACCCTGACGTATGGCACACTACCCAGCTGCAGCTGTAAGAAGATCCGTTTATTGCTACCTTTCATCACTTATCTTAAGGAATATAATCTCTTACCAAAGGGTAGAAAAATTGAGAGAGGCGTGGACCCTGGCTAAGATCAAACTGCAGCAAGAAACTCCTTTGTTCTTTCTATACGAGGCTCTTTATAATGGTGCCATATGATGGAAAACGGATTTTGCCCGCTTGCATAACTTTGTCTCAGCTGTCTCGGCATTCACATTACTGTTAGGAGAGCAGTTGACTTGCAGTGGCCTTGAGTAACAAGGGGCACTCTGAGGAGAAATGAATCGTGCAGGGAAACAGTGTGTTTGTGCAAGAGAGAGACAATATGGGGCAGATGGTGAAAAATACCAGGAAGAGAAAGACAGCAGAAGTATATGGGGTAAAGAGGTTGAAGGACCCAACGTACGTGGAGGTATCCAGATGAAATCTGTGTAAGGGGAAACACAGGCCGAGGCCCCAGTCACTTCTCTGTGTTTATTCATGAATTTTAAGTGTTGATTTTACTTCCTGAGAAGTATTCACAGATGTATGGTAAATAAGCGGTAAGATAGAGTTTGTTTCAGAGTTCTGGAGCTGGAGGGATCTCACATAGCCCAGGTGTACAAAGCCCAGTGGGACCACACAGACACCCTTGTGCTTCCCCAGATCTTGGATGAAGGGATAGCAACACACCTCTTGTTCTCGAATCCATGTTGGATTTCTCAATGAGAAGTGTAGAAGGGCAGGTCACTGGCATGGGACATACCGTCATAGGTATTTCACGAAATGGAGCAATGTCATTACTAGGGAGAGACGTGAAACTCATGCTACCTTCTTCAAGCACAAGCATCGTTAAGAAAATGTAGCAGGTCATCGTGGTTAGGACTGGAGGCATCACTGCTAAGGCAGGTCTTGAACAGACCAAGGAGAAAGCTGTCAGCCGTAAGTAAGATATGTACAGAATACTGACATTGCTAGAACCTGACCTAGTGGCTGTATTTAGCTGATGTGTCTGGTCGCTGGTGCCAAAATACATTTCTGAGAAACAAACTTTTAGTTAGTCTCCTTGCTGTTCCCAAAAGTACACCTCATCTCAGTGCTCTCATGTTGTACTTTGTCCCAGACTTTTGCACAAGAACCTACCTGTCATTTTCAGGAATCTTGTTATTCTTCTAGATGGACCATGGACAACATCATATCTATATTCTTAAGCATCAGACTCAAACCAACAAAATAGTACTGTATGAGTTAGTCCTCCCACTGTGCAGCACCCCTGCATAGTTGGCAATAGATAAGCCTGTCACAGTCTGGCTGATGCCTTGATGATTTTTTTTTTTCATTATCTGTTTATTTGGTTGGTCCCACTTTCTTTTGGATGTAGGCCTAGCATTGCTCTGTAAATTTAGAAATAAGGATTGCAGTGGTTTTGGAATCCTTTATTGTGTCATATATGAAATACAATTTTTTCCCTACTAATCTGCAGTCTTCTCTTTTCTCTTCTATTTTGCAGGAGCATCCATCTCTTGGGCAGCTCTCTGAAAAATTGATCGACAATAACATCAATGTTATTTTTGCAGTTCAAGGAAGCCAGTTCCATTGGTATAAAGTAGGTTAGAAACCTGATTTCTTTTTCCAATTTTGAAAGCATAATATTTATATTAAAAATTAAAACTGTGTATAAATGATTGTATTTTTCATAGGATCTGTTACCTCTGTTGCCTGGTACTGTTGCAAGACAAATAGAATCACAAGCAGCAAATCTCAATGATTTGGTGGTTGAAGCTTATCAGGTATGATGACAGTAACAATATTGTATGCTGTATTTGTACAGGGGTTTTTCACCTTTCATAGCCTAAAGTTGGAATTTCCAGGATCTTGGCTTCTATCTGAAGTCCATGAGGATAAGTTCCCTACTTTTCTGAACGTCCAGGTTGGTGGGTGACAGTATCCCACAATCATCCTCAAATTCCCAGGCTGTCAGGGTCTCAAAGCCAAGAGCTAGTACTTTTTCCTTTCTAAGGATGCTTCTAAATATGCTGTTTGATTCTCTGCACCTGTTGCTGTGTAACTTCAAAAGAAATGTGTGACGTATTTGAATTTTGGCATCTCAGATCTTTAGTTACAGACCAGACACCACTGTCTAGTCACCATATAAATTCCAAGCAAAAAGACAGTGCAGTATTTAGAGGTTTTTACAGCATGATTCTTAGAAAATGGACAACAGGTGGGAATTTAGAATGAGGTAGTTTGACAACAGCAGATATTGTGGAAAGCAGGATTTGCACTGCACAAAGCAGTGTAATGACTCGGCGTTTTGAGGCATGGCAGTGAAGGAGAGTTTTGACTGGAATTTGGGAGAGTACAATGGAAATGGCATTGTGAACTCTTTCCTGGAGTTCTCAACTGAAAGTAGTAGCATAGGAAAGAGAAAGTAATAGTATGGGAAAGAGCATAGAGTAGTTTTTTACAAGTGATTAACAGGGAATAATAGCCTGGTAAGAGGGAGCATAAACAGTTTTGAAAATGAAGCCAAGTAATATACATTTGATGTACTAGAGCACAGGGAGCTCATAGAGCAGCATCAAGATTGATGTGGTGAGTTAGATGGTTGGATGCTGTTAAGGCGTGCAAGTTACACAAACATGCAAGTTCCAAAAGTTGAAAAATCAATTGCAAACTATACGCAAGATATCAACATGTATCACGTTATTTTTAATCACTTGGATATAGGAGGCTGAAATTATCCATTGTACTATGTTAACCATCTAAATCGGGCTATTTGCTTTCAGAAAACTGGCTGTAATGAAGAGCCAAGTCCCATGTCTGTTCCTAGTCAATAGAGTGGGTTTGTGCACATTTTCCTCACTGTCGCATTGGAAACGTTGTGCAGAAGGCAAAGACATTCAAAAGCAGAGGAGGTTAGGTGTAATCAAATTGCAGAGAAGTTCTCACTGATATTGTACTTTCTGTTATAAAATTGAGAAATCTCATTTTGAATATGGAGGTTTGCAGGAAATTGCTGGCAAAAAATTTGAAGATCATAGTCCTTTTGTATGACACTTTTACACTGTCCATCCTAAATTGTATCCCAGTTTTTAGAGCACAATGCAGGACAAACATTCAAGGAGAGGAAACTAAAATCTACAAAATATTGATTTAGTTCAGTGGAAGATTGTATGGGACTTTCCTGCTCCAGCCACCCCCAGTTTGCTCTTGCCTTATTTTCATTTTTTACACAGTATCTTCCTTCCCATCCTAAACTTCATTGGATTTGATACTTTGAGATTTTTATCATACTTTAAGGGGCTTGTAATATACAAGCACACAGTAAACAGGGCTTGAATGTTTTTCTTTCTTGAAAGCAAAAGTACTTAGATAAGAAAATAAATTTAGTGTTGATGTTTGATGACAGTGGGCCTCTTGCACTCTTGTTCTAGGCAGGGAAACCTTAGGCTTAGTTGTGGAAAACCCTGGCTGAAAATCCCTGGCTAAAAAGCCAGGGATGAGTCACTAATTTTCAAAAAGTTACTAAGATAAACATGTGTTCAGATTCATGTAATTAAATTTCCATTTGTAGCAGTAAAAATATCCCACTAAACTAATTTGTTAAATACTAATATGCCAGGAATTTTAACAATCTCTTTGTGCAATTTTCAGCTCGTCAGTTTGTACAGCTTTAATAAATTTTTTAAAAGTCAAGAAGCAATATTCCTTCTTGGAACGAAGTAGGATTTTTGAGCATGCAGTAAACACAAGTTACAAAGTAGCTGGCTTTTCCATTATTTTATATTGTAAAAAACCCTAATGGGAATCAACCAGTTGTTGGCTTATATAGTCCTAGCTGACCCAAACAGATCAGTAAGAATAATCCCAATAGCCTTTAGATCACCCTAAGGTTTGTTCAGAGAAAACCTTTCCAAGACAGATGCAAAATATCAGAAGCTTATAAAGTGTCAAGTCAATTAGGAACCTTTTCTGCTGGATAACAGTAGTTGTATGTATGTTTACTGTTTTATTTTAAATGCGTGGCTAAAAGGCAGTGTAGTCTCTCAAACAATAAGCCGTTTTTGTTGTGCACGGTTGTTAGAATAGATTTTCGAATTGCAAAAAATACAGTCTCAAAACCATTTTAGAAAAGCTGAAAACATTTTTATCTGGAAAACGTAATCCTCTTTATCAGAATTACCAGTTCACTGGTGGTGTATATTTGGAATGTAGTCGGGTCTTTATATGGGAAACAATGCTTTAATTCATTCCTTTATTCACACAGACAAGCTTTCTTCGTTTTCACTGAGACATAGTAGCCATACTTGGTGTTAGTCACTAATGCACTTTATATGTTGAGATGCAATGTGACTAAAACTTATTTTCTGGTTACAGAAACTAATCTCTGAAGTGAAAATTCAAGTCGATAACCAGATCCAAGGTCTTCATTTCAATATCACTGCAATGTGTCCTGATGGAAGTAAAAAAACTGGCATGGAAGGATGTAAAAATGTGGGATATAATGAAGAAGTATGTTGATAGTTCTTGTTCTTCAAGGAAGTGGAATACTTGTTTTTCTGTTTGGTTGGGTTTCAATGGTGTGAAATCTTCTAGGGATTTACTTAAACTGAAAATGGATTTATGTGATTAATGACCACAGACTCTCTATTATTCTCTGGTTTTATTTTTCCTGAATCTTACTTTAATTCTCACTAATCTCGTGGAACTAAGACTCAAAGCTTTTCCTGAAAGCTAACGTCCATTAAAACTCTCCTCCTTTGTCCTCCAGTGGGCACAATGGCCATGTTCATTGTGATGAAATCTGTACATAAAGAGGTTGAAAGATAATCACCCAGTGGAAAAGAATCACTGGAATTTGTGTTCCTTGGGTCTGTACTAGACACCACCTTTCCCTCTCCTTGCTCTAGTAGTCTTCGTGCACAATCAGGATTGTGGATAATTAGTTTATTTTATAAATCAAATTAATAAAATTATTTATCCGCTTTTGGATTGGTGCCACCTACTGAATGAAACAAATTGTAAAACTGGAGCATCATGCACCATGAAAATATGGGGGAAGATGTCTGGCTAATATAAAGACTGTGGTTTTCTTCCCAGAACAACTTCTCTGTGCCTTGATATATTTATTTAATTGCTTGGACTGGTAGAGTAAGTCATTCAGCTTGCCAGGAAGAGGTCTGTGTTTCTGGAGAGCAGGGTCAAGGAGTTCTTTCCTTCTTGACATGTACACACATCTCAGCTGGTCTTGTGTGTAAAAATAGCAAAACAAATCGGTAGATAAAATGTGTGAATTGTAAATATGTTCATTTAGATGTATTTTACACTCTTCTGAATTTTGTCTGCGTGTCCTGCTGCTGATTAGCTCCTACAGTTTAAGGGAGATTTTCTGTGTTTTTCTTAACTCATCTCTTCTCCAGTGTTGTTCCCTTTGCATGTCATAAGAAATAGGACTGGAATTTGTTCTGTTTAATGAAAAGAAAAATATTTATATCTGTTTCTTTTTAATAAAAAGCCAAGTCAGTTGATTATAAAAGATTGCATGTGGTCCTAAACCTCTACTGCTGTTGAAAATGAGCCATCCTCAAGAGATTAATTTATTTTAACCGTAAATCCTCCTTTCAGTATTTGTTTACAGGCAAAATGCTTTTCCTTAATTCTCACATTCCTTTTGTTGTCTAATCCTTCTTCCGTCCTTTTCTTACCAAAACATGAAGCGTATTATATTCTGGAAGAATCCTATGGCTTCTTCAGGGTGCAAAACTAACTTTGGCTATTAGCAAGTGTCAGTGTTCATGGTGTATTATTTAGTTGCAATACATTTCATCTTTCTGCTGCTGTGTTCAGACCCGTCAAATTTCACGACTCGTACGCAAGACATGATTTGGCCTTCCCTCCCATCTCCCTGCCGTTCCTCCAGCAGTGTGTTGTACGGGAAGATGATGTTTTCTAGCAGGGCTCTGTCTTGAATAAAAAGCACATTCTCTAGCTGCAGCCTGTCCTCCCCATGTGATACGCACCTGCCATACGAATTAATTAGTGCATAGCCACACTTTTGCCCTGTGACCAAAGGGAAGAAGTCTCAGGCACAGAGAGTGTAGGCAACCAAGGTGTTAGGTGTGTAGTGGCACATTTAAGAAACAAGAAGAGAAGCAAAGGGCGAGACAAAGCCTGTGTGCCCCCTCAGTACAACATTAAGAAGCGCATGCTTCTGCACAGCATTCTTCTCCTGTTGTCCGTGTAGGCAGGCGCAGCCCCACTCGCCACAAAGCCACCATTGTCCCCAAGGGCTTGGCTGTTCTCGTGTGGGGGTGCAGCGGGAGGGGGAGACAGCGATGAGAAATGAATGGTCTTAGTCTTTGCGGGTAGTTTCCACCTCGGATGTAATCAGTTTCATAGGTTTTCTCTTTTTTTTTTTAACTTGGAAATCTTTGGTGGTAAAGGGTAAAGTTATTTGCTTCTCTTGGACTCCTTTCTCACCTTTTCCTATTGGTTATAGTTTCTCTGTGAAGAGACAAGGAAGAATTGTTTTCTGTCAGCAGGCTAAATAGCCTTAGTGAGAATACCCTGTCAGAAGCCTGCCAGTCAAGAAAAACCCCAAAACCAATCGTGAAATACAAGATTGCTCTCCAGTGAAAGTATCGCAGATGTCAGAGCTGTCAACGAGGTTTGGTAGCGATTGATGCAAACCCTATGGCAGTCACCTAATCACCAAAATTATCCAGGGTCCTGTGCCAGGACTCTGGAAAGCCACGGGGGCTGGTGCTGCAGTGGGCACTACTGGGGTGAGGACCTGGGGCATGGTGGTGATGGCCATGACACGACCAGGAACTAGGCACTGGTCTACTCTGAAGCAGCACTTGGACCACAGCAAGAGCAGCAAGACTCTCTTGCTCCATCACCATTGCAGGAATTGGGAAAAATAAGCTGATTCTAAGGTGTGAGCCATGTCTGTGTTTTGGTAGGAGTAGGTAGGGCCATCCAAAAAAGCTGTGTAGTTTCTATTTGCACAGACCATTTCTGCAGCAAGAACATTCATTATAGGTTCTTTTTATGAAGAGTATCTCTGTTTCTGTATTTTCTTGCTCAATCTAGTCCCAATTCTCATCTGAATATCTCTATAATATAACAGAATGTTCACATTAGATAAGATCAGGAGGATGATGATGGTAATTCTGTTACTATTTAATTTGTATTAAACTTGTCTTCTGCAACTCTGCTTTCTTAACATGAAAAGTAGACAGCTGTCAATCTTCTATTGTTAGGATTTGAACTGTATTTGTGATACCTGTCATTGCTAATATACCAAGTTTGACAAATGGCCACTGCATATTTTGTTATTACTAGCTAGTGCACATTCATATGCAATGTAAGATTTATTCATGTGTGAAAAATTTTAAGCAATTTATAGGAAATAATAATGATGTAAAATCTGTCTTTATTTCTTCTTAGGTACTTTTCAATGTATCAGTTACAATGAAAGGATGCGATACAACTGGAGGAAGAAAATACGCAATACTTAAGCCTATTGGTTTCAATGAAACCGCCATCGTTAATGTGCAGAAAAGCTGTGCCTGTCAGTATGGAGACAGTACAAGGCACAAAAGAATATGGGCCGATGAAACTTTTTCTGATGGCAAACAGTCCCATTGCAGGGACAGTAATTGTAGCTCTAATAAAGATACACTTCCTTCTGAGAGGTGCAGACCACACCAGGACCAGCCCATCTGCAGTGGTCAAGGAAATTGCATAGATGGAAAATGTTTCTGCTACAAAAACAAGCTAGGCAAGGTGTATGGCAAGTACTGTGAAATGGATGATTTTTCCTGCCCATATCACCAGGGAAACTTATGTTCTGGTAAGGGTTTATGTTTGTGTTTTGTTTTTGTCTGCGTTTGGTTTGGTTTGGTTTTCTGAAGTTTGTATACATGATGCAGCTGAAAACAATGATACAAGGCTGTCAAGTACAAGAATTAGGTGTGCAGAATTAGTGTGTGAAATGTCCTGAACAGCCTAGTAGGAATTCACGTTTCTGAGCTTTCTTCACCCCAGAGGTATGCACTGTCTTCTAAACTTCAGCACTGCTTTTTAGGGGATTTATTGATTTTTCTTCTAAGTTTAGCTCTTTTAAGATTTCAATCTTAAACTTTTTCAGAGGTAATGATACTGATATCTTGGATAAAACAGTAACATTATTCAAGAAAATAAGTTGATATATTTCAGTCTAATGGGAATATGAGATACTAAGAGATTATGAGGAATCATAACTTCCAGATGAGGTTCCGATTTTCTAACACCCTGAAGCAGTTTTTTCAGAGCTACAGTGACACTTGATTTCGAATACTGGTATATATGCTAACACTGTTCAGAACATCTCCTACAAAAAGGAACGTGGAAGTGAAATGTAAACAGGGAGAGTTGTTAGAAATTCTTTTTTTTTTTGTGGCCTACTTCATGTTTTTTAAAGAAAGCATGCAAATGAAAATTGCATATGAACAAAAGACAAAACATGCCATTTTAAATTAAATTTACTAAGGAAAAATGGGATTGAGTCAGTATCATTACTGTCTTTCTACCAGAATAATTTTTCCCCTTTACAAAGTAATTAAATATTTTAAAATCCATACTGAGGGACCAATTGAGGGACCAATCTTTTCGACTGTGGTTGGATAAATTTAGAGTAATTCTGTGGGCTTTAGTAGAGCTATTTCGGTTTTGCTCTGCTGGTGGCTGTGGACTTTACATAAAATGAAGAGAAATAATGTTACCTAATCCTTTAAATGCTTCATACCAACACAAAGAATTATGGTTCATTTTCTCACTCTTCTTCCCTCCCCCCAACCAACTTTTCAAATTTACTATTTCTTAATCTAAGCAGATCTTTCAAACTTACAAGCTCCTAAAGCCTGAGGAGATGTGGTGCCCCGGTCAGCAGAGGAGACAGGGAGATCTTTGTCTAAGAGGTGTTGGAGATTGTAACATGTGATGGAGTCCTGCCCTAGGGTACCACAAGGGGAACCTGCCACCTGGGGCCATGGCTCAGCAGTATGCCTCTTCGTGGGATATTTTCCAGTGCAGAGCCTTGCTCTGAGATGTCCTATGATCCACTGTCCTATGATCCCCCGTCTTATGATCCCCCCTCCATTTTGCCCAGCCCAGGCGAAAAAAGGGGCAGCCTATACCTTGGCCCCACTCCCAGTTAGGGGATCACATCTGTTAGACGGGACTGTCTCCCTGCAGCTGCTCTGTGGATCCCTAGAGCACAAGAGGGCCATCGCAGTGTGTGTGAAACTTAGGTACTGCCAAGGCATAGTTGAGGAGACCTCGTGAGATTGCCTGTGCTTTATGCGCTTTCTGTTTCTGTATTTCCTAAAGGTGCCTTCCCATGCTGTAAAAATGTGGCTAAACAGTATCAGCATGTCAGTTGTACAGCTGCCTACAACATGGAAAACATGGATTTTGCCCTAAAGTTCCCACTGCCTGAAAAACTGTAAAGGCCACCAGAGGTTCTTCATAGCCTTTGAATCCTTGAGGCTATGAGTTTTAAGTTTTTATTAAACAACCTACAGTTCATAAGCACAGCATACCCACCTGTCCAGCTCAGTCATCTGTCCTTTACAAAGGCAGAAGAGCAGTGCTATCATGCGTGCTCCTGAAAAGAAAAGAAAAAAAACCAACCTGGCATGTGCACATGAACTTGATACTTCTTCCTCCACTGAATCTTGCTGTTTATTTGAATTGAATGCTTTCTTGCTAAAGAGAAGTTTGTTTAGTTTGCCTGAAGACTCTTTTCCTGGTCGTTGTGTAATTTTTAATCCGCACTGCTTTGATCCAAAGCAACAGGGAAGATTCTAGTAAAACATTTTAGGATGACATCAGGGTAGCAGCTTTTGCTCAACTTAGCAACAAACAGCAGCCTTAAATATGTATCGTGCTTTTAATTTCAGCCCACGTTGTTAACTTAAATACTAATTAGCAAGCCAAGGTCTACATTAGCTCTGTTTAACATAAAGCACCAGTAATACCAACATATGCATATAAAAACTGACTTTCTGTGTTTTCATAAAAGCATGTGACTCAAGGCTATCTGATGTTGTAGGTAATGGTGAATGTGAAGCTGGTAAATGCAAATGCTTTGCTGGCTGGGAAGGTGACCGTTGCCAGTGCTCATTACAATCCACAAAGCACTGCCTGAATTCAAAGGGCCAGATTTGCAGTGGAAGAGGAAAATGTGTATGTGGAAAGTGTGAGTGCACAGATCCAAGAAGCTTTGGCCGTTTGTGTGAATTTTGCCCTACTTGTAACAAAGCCTGTGAAGAAAACTGGTACGTTTCTTGTGCTAGACTTGACTTTTTAACTCTGTAGTATTGAAACAAGGAGAAATATTTCTGCTTGGCTAGATGTGTGCTATATTTCTTAGATATTTAAACTGTAGGAAATTGAAACAATTCATACTTGAGACTTTTCTCTGTGTAGCTGAGGGGTTCACACTGGCAGTTAAGAGAATTGCATGTCCATATCTGTGTTCAGCAGTCTGTGTCCAACTTTCAGCTTCCTGAAGTCAAAGGAGGTGTGTCCTATGAGTATCTTTTTTTTCATATATTTATTAAAAGATGGTTCTTCACATGAAATCTTCTGGGTAGGAGTTTTAAAAATGGACAGTAGATCCTACTCTTGAATGCCACCAAGTCCAGTAATATTCTCCAAGTTTGTTTTTGCACACTCCCTATGCTTCTCAGCTGAGAGAAGGAGGTGTGGAACAAGAGCGGTACCTGTGCATTATCACTGCCATCGGTCAGCAGAGCAGAGTTGGTCTTACCCAGAGAACAACGTTCTCCATTGCTCAGTTTTAAACCACTTAGTCTTTGCTGTGCGAGTTTTAAAGCATGCCATTTTTCCTTACCCATGTAAAGGAAGGGACAGTGTGAAGGTTGAAATGAGCAGCCCAAGGAGGAGAGAAGCTAGACCAAGCTGTCAGTGGCACACTGGCTGGTGCTGGCTTAAAAAGTCAATGAAGCCCTGCCTTTGGACACGGCTCTTCTACGCCCTCCTGTCAGTACATGTAGTCTTCTGCATCCCACTGTGGCTGAGAGGGTGAGAGATCAGCCTTTAGTTGGAAAGGGAATTGTCATCAAAACAGAATTCTTGTTTATTCTTATTCATTTGAATTATAGCTCATCTGGTGAATACACTGCAGAGATAAGGTGGGCCATGTCTGAAAAGGTGACTTGCTAAGACTTCACCAGATAAAATGCAGTTAGCCTTGCTGGCTTACACTCGTTCAAAGTCTCTGTGAAATGTGTGCCTTTAATAAATTCAGAAGATGGCATAGCTTCATTAAAAATTCAGGCAGGGCTTTTTCAGGATCACTTGTGATGTCCATCTTCTGCAAAGCCGAGAAGTGAAGATGGCAAGACTGACAGCGCTGCCTCCCACTGTGCTGCTGACCCTCTGAACTGCCCAGCAGCGGGGCCTTACGTGGCTTTGTCTTAACGTAGCATCCAAAAAATTTTTAACAAAACTGTGTTTCCTAGATCTATCTCTTCCTTTCAGTCCCAGTGTGCATCCCAGGGACGTTCACAGATGCAGACAGACTAGGGCTGAACTAGAGGCTGACAGCCGAGGAAAGGGTGCTGGACCCTTAGCTACACCCCCTGAAGAGCACACATCACAAAGTGCAAAGCAGGGGCTGGATGAAGGTGCCTCGAAGCCAAAGACACGTTTTACTTTACGACTTCTGACTAGTTGCTTCTGAGAATCATCATAGGGATAAAATGCCGAGAGAGGCATCACATTTCAGAAAAAAATAAATAAATGTCGCAATGTTTTTACTAGCGACAGGAAAGCATTATGTGCAAGTGATACGTCAGCAAATCTCTCTAAGGGGAGTGCAGAGAAAGCCATGGGTTTTTAATTAAATTTTTATTTTACAGGAATTGTGTTCAGTGCCGTCATCCTAACAATGCATCTCAAGCTGAACTTGACCAGTGCACAACCTCATGCGCTTACCTGCTGCATTATATTGACCAAACTTCAGGTATGTGACATTTTCTAGGTAATTTTAAGAAGAGATGAAAATCCTTTGGGGTTAATAATTGAATTCGCCACCGTTACAATGTCTTTCAAAAGTGTGTCGTATTATTAAAATAACAAAGACAGCAGGAAAAAGAGAAAAATCACTCGTAGCTTCAGGGAAAGTAAAAGATAAATAATTACAGGAAACATGATTGTCAAGCATTGCTAAATCAGATTTCCTGGTTCCTTGAGAAGTCACATCTAATAATAAAGAATCCTTCCTGAGCAATCCTTAAAGAAATGTTTATAAAAATCTGTTATGGCATCTGTGTGTTTTATTACTTTGGATACGCTTACATTATTTGACATTGCCAGAAATGAGGAAGAATGAAGTAGAATGCTTACCTCACATTCAGTAATGTTTAAATATTCCTTTCAAGTGTAAAAAAACTGCACAGTTATGAGGACTGTGGAAGAATAAAATCTTTTTAAATAGAACCTCATAAAGCTTAATCAGTCCACGCTGCAACAAAAATGCAGGTAAATGATTACTTTTTGTCACTTCACATTTTTGTACTTTTTTTACCTTACAGTTCATAAATGAGAATAGTTTCATAACTGTGAACACTTTTCTCATAACTTTAGTATTAATTAAAGGAAAGCTTGCTGTATGATCGAGGTTTACCAGTGTGGAGACCACTGGACAAAGATTCAAGAAACCACATTTTCTTTCATATTTTGACAATCATCTGCACTGTAATCTTGTGAAGATTAAACTGTCTTGGCCCCTTACATTTCTTCCTCTCTATTTCAGCTATAAACTCACCGGCCTACAGAGAATTTATGGTGGCCAACCCAGCGAAGCCTTAGTCTTAGTTCTGTAGGTTAAAGGAAAAATAGTTTCACCATTTTTCTACAGTGGATCTTAATCAGAATTGCCTTTCCTGATATGCCCCACTTTAAAAGCTTGCATATGGCAACTTTTCCCCTTGACTTCCCTTAAGTTACTTTCCCTTAACTTTTATCAGGCTCCCATTACATTTATGCGACATTACTATGCAGTGGTGGATACAACTGTGTTTCGGGAATGTGCCTTTTCCATACGTTAGGCTTTACACTTGTGTTTTCCTTTCGTTGCAGAATGTTTCTCTGGACGAAGCTACTTTCGAGTCTTTTCCATAATCTTTATAGTTACCTTTCTGATCGGGTTGCTTGTTGTCCTTATCATCAGGCAGATAATTCTGCAGGGGAGTAGCAATAAAGTGAAATCTTCAGCTGATTACAGAATATCTGCAACAAAGAAGGTAATTGATTTCAAAGCCATCATATTCAGTAATCTTTTTCTTGCACATAAAAGTTAGCTAATCATTGATAAAAATTGTATCTTCTCCTTCAAGGATAAGATGTTTTTGCCTACTGTTTGTACAAGAACAGTAACATACAGACGTGACAAACCAGAGGAAATAAATATCGACATCAGCAAGTTACGATTAAACGAAACTTTCAAGTGTGAATTCTGAAGACTCTGTGTTTTCTGCAAATGTCTATTTCCATCATGCTCGACTCTTTAAAAGTTGCCTTTTGTACTCTGTCAGAGTCTTGACTGTTGCCGGTTGGTTTTGTGTCCTGCATTTTGTTGAATACTGTAACAAAGTGACATGTAAGCATATTCACGTAATGTGACTATGTTTGAAACTATAGCTGCTGTATTTTTTTTATTTTTTTTTGAAAGAGAAATGTGCGTTACTACTGTTCAGGAACGTTAGTGTTGATGTAGCACTTTAGTGTATTCTAATTTATTTAGTTACGGCCTAGAATGTAGATATGAACCTGTCTGACAAAGCACTGATCTCACTCTACATGTAGCTAGTACTGATGTGCTCGGTGGGAATGAACAAAAACTGTGACTGAAATATTAACATTGCTGTATATTATAGCAACAGATAAAACTATTCAAATGCTCTTAAATAGAGTAAACGGTACTTTTATAGTTCTCTCAGTTGACTAAATTCCACTGATTTGTCTGCTTTAGCCTCTTAGCTTCTCCTCATTACTTAATAAAAATGACTGGATTAAATGAGTGCCTAGTTGCTGGTGTGAGTGTATAGTTGCGTGTGTGTATGCACACACATGCATGCACACACACAGAGGTAAATGATATATATATATATATATATAGGGTTTTATACGTTATGATGTCACTTAAAGATAATTTATATCTGATAAAGAGTAATTTTTAGCTTTTTTACTTGTTTCAACATAAAAATTTATATATGAATTTTAAGGTATTTGGAAGCTGAGTGGCTACAGAAAACGAGAGTTCCTCTGTCCGGCAGCATAGTCTGCATGATGATCACTGCCGGCTGGCTTCACCTTTGGAGTCAGCAGCATCAACTCCATTGCAAGCAGATAAATTACACCAGAGCTGTGTTTGGTTTGCTAGCTACATGTCAGTGTTTTGCCAAATAAGGGCTTTGTTCTTTTTGTATGATGTCAGACATTAAGTCTGATTTTACACACGTGCTCTTTTTTCCTATGTGAATTAGTTGGCAGGATTAGATTTCATGAATCCTTACGTAACCACTTCAATTTTTGTGACTGTACGTTGAGAAATATGTCCAGTGTGATGTGGAAAAGAACCTGCAATTTGGAAGAAGGTGAGGAAAACAGGAGTCTCTTTCTCAAGAGAACACGTTCATTGACTTCATAAATGTGGGATCAAATGCTGCCTTTAGAAATGGGCAGAACTCTTCTAAACACAGTGGGACCAATATGAGCTTATCTGAGAGCAGAATTTGAGCTACAAGGTCAAGCAGGAGCATTTTCTTACCCCCGAACCTGGCTATAGTGGTAGAAGACGTGTTATTGTTATATGCTAGTTGGAAGAGTCAGCCAACGGTCTGATTTACTAACTTTATGCTGCCGAAACCCTATGAAAATCTGATCAACCTCTAATGCACTAAAATCTTGCTGGCAAAAAGAAAAATCATCTCAGAAGACAGTATGCCGTGTATCATTTTAGCAACATTAATTACTGTTACTAAATATTGAATCATAGAATCATAGATTACCAGATTCGAAGGGACCTCAAGGATCACCTGGTCCAACCTCTCATGGCAAAAGCACGGTCGAGACAAGATGGCCCAGCACCCTCTCCAGCTGAATCTTGAAAGTGTCCATTGGTCTGTACTTGTCATAGATACGGGTTACAGAAACAAAGCAGGACCTCTTTATATGCAGTTTTTAAAAATTAATATCTATTTGTATTTCCTATTCTGTATTTCTTCTGTAAATTCCCACTGAAATCTGAGGGGTGTACATGTGAAAGGAAGGCAGGATACAGAACAAATCATAAGTGTTATGTGAGTGTTCACGATTTTTTGGGTCATGGATCAAGTGGGATTGAGAAAAATAATATAGAGACAGTGGGCCTTCCATTAAACTGTCATAAAAGCTTTAGATTCTAGGGATTTAAAAAAAAAATATAAACTGGACTACGAAATGTTTCTAAAGTAGTCTTCAAAGTAGTCCCTCAGCTTTCTACCGTATAGGTAAAAGTGTCTCATTTAAAGAAAAGGGGATTTCCTTACACTGACCCTGATTTTAGTGATAGCTTCATTGTAATATCTTAATTATAGATTAATTTTGTAATCTATCAAGTATACCTTAAACTTTTATTTTCTTTTAAAACACGTAGAACCATTTTCCTCCTATGTAAATTAACAGATTCTAAACCATTGGTTTCGGTGGTATTAAGATAAAAAGTTGATAAAAGTTTACCTGCTATTGTCCTTGTCACAATATATTAGTATTTTTAAGTGAGTAGGAAACAAAGTCTCTGGTTATCTGTTTCACTTAACAAAACAGACAAAAAAAATAATTAAAAGCTTAGCAGAGAATATCTGAGTATATAACAAAAGATGTGATTATGTTCTTTAAACAGTGTGATAATTTTTTTTAACAAAAAAGATTCCTCAGATATATTTCCCATAATGGCCTTTAAAGCATTTACTGAAGTGATAGCTAATGTTTTTTCTTTAGAAATTACTTTTCATTGTTAGAGGGAGTTAAATTATATGGGGAAGGTGTAATGGAGCTGGGTTCTTTGTGGAAGAAGGATTTGAGCTGTAACACCCATCTTCCAGCATCACACTGCTACTACTTTTCTTCTGCGGTGCTGCCTGTGAAGGGGCACAGCCAGTGTCTCCTTATCAGACACCTGCCTGGATGTTTAAAATGCTCTCAAATAGAGCAGGCTCACAGGACGAATTGCACTGTAAGCTGCTTGCTGTCCTGAGGTTAAAAAAAACCCCAGTATATTAAAAAAAAATAAAAAAAAGATTAAAAAAAAAAAAACTAAGAAAAAAAAAGCTTTTCTTGCATTTCCCTCATGGCTTTGCTGTATTGTGGAGGAGGCTAGTGAAAAAGAATAAGCTGCTGCTAATGTGACAGGTCAAGGCTTTTAGAAGGCCCATGGGGAGCTTATACAGAGCAGGATCCTTGGGAGAAGGCTTTGTTTCTAGGCATGGAATCTATCCATGAGAAACTCTGGCTTCACTTGGTACTTGTTTCCCTCTGCCTTTGACCATGTTTTTCAGAAGAGCTGCTGCAGGAGATGAATAGCCCAACAAAAGCCTCACTATTTAGGGAGCTGTGTTCCCTCAGCACATGACCTTAAATGAGAAAGCAGCCTGTAATTCACAAGGAATTTCCTCAGCGATTGCAGAAGGACTCTGCTTCCTATAGTGCTTAATGTGGGAGATATTAAAGACGAATTAGTTCATATTAGTTTTCAATGTATTGTGCGTCAAAGATGCTTGTAAAAATAGAGGAAAAAGTATCTGGCCTCAGAATAGAACGTTCCAAACTTCTTAAATAAAACTTCTTATACTGGGCTTCTTCAAAACATGAAAAAAAAAAAAAAGTCAGTAATTCGACTGCATGCCTATACCCAAAAATATACCAGCAGATACTGTTGCATCTCATCATTGGGTTTGGGAGTTGTTTTTAGATGCCTTTTCACAGCAGATTTGTTAATGTTAAAATCCATATGTATAATTTTCAAATTCTAATCCCATTTTTTTTACCTTTAACTGCTTATTTGTCTAACATTTCAGAAATGACATGTTTATGCGATTAAAAAGCATGCATTTTACTTCAGATTCTTCTAAAATGAAGAAATACTAAGAATTGATCATTTCCAAGCATCATGAGCACGTTAATAATATTGCTAGAGAAGGGTGTGGGAAAATAGCTGGTTCATCCAGAAAACGTGCACATAGTATGCGAGGAATTTTCATTGTGCCCAGCTGAAATTCCCTTACGTTCACAAGGAATGTTGAAAGTGAACCTTAAAAAGGAAGGACGTTTGTGTAGGCATAGTTTACATTTTATCCATTATTTATCAACTGGATTTATTTTTTCCTCTCTATGGTGTCATGAAAACCTGCTATGTAAAGTATTCTTCAGACCACAGTGGAAAAAATTTCTTTCCCAGTCTGATCATATATAATGTTTGTTTCCTGCTTAGTGTGCATACCTAAACGTGCATGTGTTGCAAACTGGAGGAGTGAATGTGTGAAGCAGCTTCAAGCAATCCTTAGTCCTGGAAGCAGCCATAAGGCCTAGGGATGCCCAAGGCAGAGATGCAAGGGTACTGCTGCTGCTTGTGTAGGGATTTGAAGAGGGATGGCATCCTCGGCAGGCGCAATGCGTCCTACAGTTCCCAAAATTGGGAATGATCCTACAGCATCCCTACAGAGATGGTGCTCTGAGACCACACTTCTCCATATGTCAGGGCAGTAAGCCTCTTCAAAGTAGGTTGGCTTGACAGAGGTGGTACAGTTTCTGTCTTAGGCACTTGGCCACATGCTGTCCTCAGCTCTGCAGGCTTTTCGCATCTTTGCTCATCAAAAAATGCTTGCATGTAACATAGCAAGGGACCGCCTGCGCCAGTACTTACTATAAACCTGAATGCTGCAGACTTCCATTAAAGCTTCTGGGAGGTCTTTGGGCATCTGCCCACTGACTTCCCACCAGCCCCAGGATCTCCACCAGCCAGCCTTAAGGAACGTAAGCTGTAGCTGGGAAAGGGCACTTCTCATAGAGGCGTCAGTGCTGGGTGACACTTACTCTGCTCTGACTATGAATGAAGCATAGTGCCAGAGTTCTGGCTGTCCATTTGAAGAGAGGGGAAAGATTTATTTGCTAAGCAGAAATGGAGTAACAGTTAAGAAGAACACTACATTTTAATGATGATCTTGACACTGCTCTGATGCACAGACATCTCGTGGATCTTACAGACAATTGAAATTCATGGAGAGGGAAAAAAGTTTAAAATTAGCCAGCATGAATGCAATTCTATAGTGAGCCAAATCAGTGGGGTTTCACTGAGTGCAAGCCAGCTCAGAATGGTTGGCCTTTTGGGGTGGTGGGGAGAAGAAAAAGAAAAAACCTAAAATCAGTAGATTCTTAAGCTTTAGAAATGCTGCTCTGGATTGCATGTTCTCTTTGTTTTCTTTTCTGCACACACTCTTAAAAAAAAAAGGTACCTACTTATTAAAAAAAAAAAAAAAGAAAATGTCTAGCATTTGTTAAAATAATGGCTTCTACCCAAATCCTAATGTTTCATCCTAAGTGTTTGGGCTTTTTCAGTTATATTCTGAAGGGAGATGTTGAAAGATGAATGATTCTTTTAGGAAGGCATTAGTGTTGGATGAATTCACTGTGCTAACATCTTCTTCACTTTTACCTACTACTGTTTCAAAAAATAAAGCTACTTTAAAGTGTCTTATTTAGCAATGGTGTGACAACTATTAATAATACTACAGTTTTTAACTTTCTATTTAACATATACTACCTTTTGTAAAAAAAGTATATACAGATAAATAATGTTTCTCTAGATTTTATGTGTAGAGAATGTTAGTAAGGGAAGAGGTTTTAAATAAATTTATAACTTCTTACTGTTCATTTTACATTTTAAATGATACTTTTAAATCACTACTTTTGTTTGTCTGGAAATATATTGAATATTTTATTATTTAAAATAGTATACTTTTATAGCTGTTTATTAATTTCAGTTGACTACTAACTTCTATTTTGATATTTATTAATGAGTTGACACTGTAGTATATTGAGATGTTTATTTTTCTATCAGAGCTGTAACAACTATGACATAGCATTATTTTAATGCAACATCATTGTACTTGCTCTCTAAAAAATAAAATCAATATTTAATCCATATGGATTTTTTATATTTTTAATGTTTAATATGTCTGTAATAAGTTAAGGAAGAGATGTTCACCTCCTTTTAAAAATATAAAGCATTTTCATTAAGGTGCGCAAATGTCTGCAAAGGGAAGTATATGATGACAGTCATTTTTAAATGGAGTAACAGAGAGATAAAATACGCAGAATACCGTGTTTATCAGATGCAGGCAAACAGATGAATGCACGTTCAGGGTGAACTTTGAGAAGGTGGGAAGGAACATGATAGCAGTTTGGAGGGGCAGCTGGTTTACCTTGCCCAACCCAACAGAAACATGAATGCACCAGGAGGTGTTAGTACTTTGAAGGGGACAAGAAGATACATCTTGTAGAAATAGAATTTATAGGGTTGCGATAGCCTTTCTTCTGCTTTCTGTGTTGGGTGGCAGAGGAGGTGGTTTTCTGGGAATGGGTAAATCTCTCCGCAGATGCCTCATTTATACCGCTCACTGCAGGCTTAGGTTGCTTTATGAGCACTGGTGAAAATGCGTCACTAGATTGGGAAGATGACACACGTTCTGTTCTTGGGCAGAATCAATAATAGCATTTGCTTTGCACAATGCCACGAAATTTCTCATGAAAAGGACTTCAGACATGCTGCATGTAAGGACATTCAAAATTTGTGCTGTAAGACCATGATGTCTCAGTCAGAGACAGCTGTGGCATTAAGACACCTGACAGACATCACTGGCAAAACTAGCTGTTCATGCTTTTAACACGATCCAGGTTTTGCTCCGGGGATGAGAGAGAGAGCTAGAATCAAGTGACAACTGATATATGCTCAGTCATCACATCACTTAGTGTCCAGGACTTAACAATGCGATAGAAAAACCTGCGAAGAGGTGTACAGCAAAACTAGAAAGAAAAATAAGTAAATATTACAAGGGCAATCTGTTCGTCTTTGTTGCTTCTTATGTCAAAGCAAGGAACGTAATCCCAATATATGCCTGATGAGATTGAGGCTGAGAAATTTCCCTTCACAGAGGCAGCCATCAGCCTTCACTGACGCAGAGCAAGCACAGACCACCAGTCCTACAAACTGAGAAATACACATTTTCCTTGAAAGCTCTTTATTGAGGGAACATTAATGTTGTTACCAACTCAAGAGTAAACATAAAGCTAGATCCGGATTTCAGACATATAATTTAAGCAGATAACTCGAGGTACAGACATAGAGCTTCACTTTGCCATTTGACAGTAATCTGGAAACTAAGGTTAGTGTCAACACTTAAGTCTCCTATAGACAGTGATCCTGGCACCAAGCTGTGTTGCACGCCCTATATGTTGTGGAACGATGGTAAGTGACCTGTATGAAGTCTGTCTTTCTTTCTGTGTCCTTAAATCCAGCAGTTAAATCATGCCTATATACCTTAAAATGTCCAGATAATGACAGATAGGGGTTTCGACACTAGTGGCATTGTATGTAGCCAATTTTTATTTACATCCACGAAGTTGTCAGTGAGGGCACAACACTGCCCTAATTTGGCTCTAATTTAACAAAACTGCTATTTTGTTGCAGATACCATTGACAAGAAAAAGGCTTGCCGCTCAGTCTCTCCAAAGAGGAAAGAAACCTAAGTTACAGCCTCTAAAGCCGGAGGAAGAAAGAGATCCTGATTTCAGCCACTTTTTTGACACCAGTCATGTAGGTGCACGCTATTACAGAATTTCTCTCCCTGCATGATTCCCTTTGTGGTAGGTGCAGAGTTGGATCCAACATACAGAAAGGATGGGAGGAGAATGGTTCGGTGTTAGGGACAGCTGGTTTGAGTGAAGATCTCAGTATGCATGATGACAACCAAAAGGCAACAATTAGGATTAGGAATAAAAACTTTGTTAACAGACTGATTTTTAACTGGTAAGGAGTTAATCTGAAAAGTAGGTGGTGTCTTCTGCTTTCAGGTCTACAACAAAGACAAGAACCTTGGAAATACATTCCTGCTACCCTGGGTTTAAAACCAAACAGTTTAAATGTATTGTATGAATTAAATAAAAAGTCTAGTTTTACAGAAACCCAAATGGTCTGAAGCTGTGTTTAGAGCACAGGTACTGTCAGTGTGGTACAGAGGCTTCTGGCTGTTCATCTTCTGCTTGGGAGTCGTGGGGTGGTCCAAGTTGTGTTGGACTGTACAGAATTCATGTTACCTAGACACAGGCTGCCAGTCTGATTTATTAGCATTAAAGAGGCCCCAACATTCTCGTCTCCTGGCCCCTCATCCCAGGGAAACTGTGGTGGGTGGCAGAAAGCAGCATCTTCCTTTTTGCAAACCGTTCTATCATCTACTCAACCGAGAGCATAATATGGCCTCTGATTATTTTCTTGGCCTTGAACTACATGATTCATGAAGGACAGTTACTGTTTAATAAAGATGATGTGTATGCAAGCTGATAAAACTAAATGATTAACCACAAAAGCATGATATTGCCAAGTTATATCACATAAGCTTATGGAAGTCGGTGCATGTGATGTATTTCTTTCAGCTTTGCAGCTTGCCAAGTTCCCCTTTTGGGGCCCTAAGCCTCATCCTAAGCTTCTTGTTTATGTCTCGGCAATCTGGAGAGCCCAGGACCTGTTCCTGAGTGGGGTTCCTCTGCTCTCAAAGCTGCTCACAGGAGCAGCCTCTCCCACAAACCCCCTTCTGACTCTAGCCTTTGACCGTAGCCTTAACACATCCATTCTGAAAGCATCACCGAGGCTCTGAGATACGTGATTGAACTGCCGAGGAGAGGGGGTACATGTCAGTGAATAGGTTTTCCACAGAGTTTTTAGACACACCTTCTCTTTACTCTGTTTTAGACAAAGCAGGGATTTTAAAGACTTCTACAACTTAGACGTGGTGCTCTCTACCTAGATTATCTTTGTCTTCAGCAGTGTTTAAGGTGTACAGCTTGTGGTTTGGCTTCTGTCCTTGAATCGTTCTGCAGCTGCACCCAGGCTCCTGTGCAAAAAAGGAAAAAAAAAAAAAAAACCAGCTAAAATAAATACTTCCCACCTTTCTCAGCTTCTCGTGCATCTCTCCATATCTACATTGGGCTATCAGAGAAAATGTTCCTCACTGCGCCTTCTTTGAAAATTGCAGACCCTGAATCAGAGGGCTTCATCAGTGAACAGCTGATGAGGACAGCTTTTTTATTTTGGGGGAAGACAGGAACAAGTTGAAGTCTGTAGCGCAAAGCTAAACAGAGCATCTCTGAACCTGGTCAGATGCAGTCACATTCCTCTGCTCCTTTCCAATGTTAAGTAGTCAGGGCTATTTCTTGGTGAACTAGCCAGTCCTCAGATACTCACAGGGATTCTCCTGCTGAAGCTTTAAATCTGATACCTTCACAGCTTCTGCAAGGTGTATGCAACATACAAAACCCAGAGACACATTTCCCTGCCAGTACCACCATTCCGATGGCAGTTTTTATCATTTGTAGGTACTTCTTAATATGTGTGTGTCTGCATATTCCATTCAAATTAACTTCTCCTCAGCATCAAGAAGTCCATCTCTGACTGCTAAATAGCCTGTCAGACCAAATTATGTAAATACATGCAGTATATATACAGATATAGTCTCACATACCTTTTCTGTACATATTTAAAATGTGATTCCTCCCCTAATTTCTCATGCATAGCAGGATCTTCCTGTAAAAATTTCTGTAGATATCCCAGTTTCTGTTACTGGCTGGGCTGCTATCATGTTGAAACCACGACTTGAAGTGTTCTCCAATGTTCATCTCCTTGAGTCTTTGCGCTTTTATCTTTTTTGGCTGCTGCCTTGCACATTAAACCTAAAGCATGGGTGACAGGCACCACCTTACAAAGGGATTCTTGGTTCACAAATAGGTTCTAATCATGATATTAAAAATAGTGCATTTATATCTCTTTAGCCAATTTATTTTTCATGCCTTTGAAAGTGAGGTCTTGCTTTTTAAAAAGGAAAGAAGCATTAGGTCAAAATAAAGAAAAGATAGTGTGTCATTTTGCAAACCAAAAAAAGTGGCATTCTCGGAAGGTTTATTGTCACGTGACAGACTGAGAGTGTTTCATGCTGCCTAAAAAGAAAACCAAGCAGATTTATTTCCAGAAAAAAAAAAAAAAAAAAAGAAAGAAAAAAACCCTTTTGGTTTCAACAATTTTGTCCAAGGTTCAGTTCTTTGAAATTGCTGGGCCTTTGTGGTTCAGCTGCAGACTATATTAGGAGTGAACACGCTGAGCATCTTTGAATATCAAGTCTGTAAGGTCCCTTTTGAGATCAGATATATAACAGATTAGGAATGTCAATGCAACATGTGTTATATTCCTTCATCAAAAAACCTGATATCTTACAGAACCTGTTTGGCAAGCCAAAACATAAGAAGCTTTATTTAGTGTCTTAGCTGATGTTCCCTCTTGGATCACGAAGAATTTATGCCAGCAACTATTGTGGAGTATTCTTACATTTTCTATTTATCCCCTTTTCACTCACAGAAAGAATAGTTTGGATTCGAACTACCTGAAAATAGTGCAGTGTCTAATTCACTGTAAATTCCTGTACTATCCAGGAATTTTGCTTGTCTAGTTAGCTGGCTTTTCGTCAAGTGTGTTAATGTACTCAGTTATTTTTGAGGGGAAAAAAGAAAAGGAAAATTTAATAAATGCCTGTCAACATCACTTGAAATGTCTTGAAGGAAAGTGTGTTACTGAGTTTAATTGCTATCATTTAAGCTATTTGATACATTTGGTGACCTAGTTCCTATGGAATTCAAATGCTTTTACCTTGCCAAATTTTACTCCCTACTTGGTCAGTGCCCAGTGCTGCTTCCCTAGGCCAATGCAGGTGCTTGCCAGCAAAGCGAAGCCTGCAATGTCCTTTGAAACAGCGAGATAAGGGAATTGCTATTCGTAAGCAAGCTTTGGCAAAGACAACAGTATTATAATTTTGCTATGATTATGACACCTGGATTATTGAAGTTTTATTGGATATAAAATTTATAGTCAATTTATACACAACTACTCCTGAAGTCACCAGTATGGCATACCTGACATCTTGCTAATTCTAAGGACTCTTGTACGAGGGACTTGCTTGAAGAATACTTTTTTGTAAATAAGAATCTTTTTGAGATGTCCCTTGGAATGGTATTTTTCAGATACTTCATTTCCCCAGGGTGCCTCCCTACAAGATGTTCAAATATGATTTCATTTACAGTATTCACAAGGAAGGTGAGGGACACTGCGCCTTCCTTACCTTAGAGATACAGAAGTGATGAGTGCTCTCACAGCACCAGAACCATGTTCTGACAAGAGTATGTACTTTTTATACCAGTTTCCCATGAGAATATACAGATTTTTTCAGACCTGGAGTTCACCTAGCCCAGAGCAGCTGTCTCCAACAGCAGAACCTGTGTTACTTCCCTGAGTTTCCCCAGCCTCCAATCATTTTTCAGCTTAGGGAATTTCCTACTTCTGATTAGTTTGTTTAATCGGTAACTCTCACTTTCAGGTATGTGCCATTGAACTTACTTTAAATAAATAAAAAAAAATCCACCAAGTTTGGAACTGCTGCATGAAGAACCGCTTCCTTTTGTTTTGAACCCAGCACTTTGCTTGGTGGCCCACAGCTCCTGCATTCAAACAGAGTGGACACTGAGCCCCAGCAACTCTCTTCTGTAGAACTTGTCACATCTCCTCAAGTCACCTTTCCCAGACTGCAGGATCCAAGCATACGAGGTCATTCTTTATGCCGAAGCCTTTTCTTATCTTTGATCATCTTTGCTGCCCTTTTCTGATCCTCACTGTCATCCTTCTTTCCTTCCTTAAGGATGAAGCAGTAGAGCTATTTTCAAGATTCAAAATGTTGATGAACCACCTATTTACATAGCAAAATACTGATGTGAGTCTTTTACTATTCCTTTCATAATACTTCCTAACACTTGTTATGACTTCATTTGATACAGAATTTTCATGTCTTTCTCCTTAACAGAGGTCTTATACTGAATTACCATCCTACCATGTTTAGCTCTGAAACCACTGAATGAAGAGAAGCTGATCACTCACAGCTATCTTCAATGCAAATGCTAGCAGTTTGGTTCCCCTTTTGTTCAAGCAGAATCTCTCTCTCTTCTTCATAGCTTCTGCTTAGTCTGCAAGTATCACCATTCCTAGCGAAGCAGAAATCTCCTCCAGATACCACCCTCCCAGCATTACAGCTCTGCACTTCTACTTCTCTATCCAGTCCTGCACAGGGTATAGTGAATGTTTCAAAGAAAGTTCCCACCAAAGTCCTAGTCTCCAGCTTTTTTTCAGAGCAAAAAATGGTTTTGCCTCCAGAATTTCCTATCTTCCCTCTTCTTTATGTGGTTGATGCTCACCTGAATACTACCAGCTGCAACCCGCTGCCTCTGAGGTTTACCAGCTTTGCATTAAGTAGGCAAATTGTATGTCTGTATGCCTGAACTTCCATACGCCTGTTTGCTGGATGAGAGCATCTTCCCCCTTTTCCCTTCCTGCTGGGCATCCTAATTCCAGAAGGGCATTTGCATTAAGAGAGGGCACATATGTATAATCCAACTAAGAGAAACCTATTACTGTAGTCATGTTTCCTTTCACTTGCTGGTATGACATTCCTGGATATCTCCTCTGTCAGCCTAGGATTCAGCAGAAGTAAATTGCTTTTTTGAAGACTAAACTGTTTAGCAACTCAATGTGTCCTCAACGAACATCTCCATTAACCCACTTCCCTCTGGGTCAGCTATCCTACCCTGATATCCATACACACATCAGCTGGCTTCCCCACAGGGAAAGCACTTCTATAAGTGTCCCTCTCTTCCTGCAGGAAAAGTACTTCTAGTGTTCTTCCTTCCTTTCACCTTTCTGAATAGGTGTAAGAGGAATTCCTAAAGCAGTCTCTTTTGCCATCTGATCCTTCTTCCATTAACCTCCCGTAGCACAAAAACCAGAGAGCCACCAACCTCCTCTGCTCCTGTCTCTCTACAAGAGTGAAAAATCTTGTCCAGCCACTTCTTAACTCCTACTCACTCCATGCTAGAGCTGGCCTTCACAGAGGAAGGCATCCTCGCCTTGCCTCTGGCTTTATACCTGCGGCTGGCTGGCTGGCCTCCTCCTACTCACCCCCCTCCAAACTCTCCCCAGGCTGGGTTGCTCTTCTTGAGTGCCCTTGGTTGGCTACTTGATTGGCTAATTAGCACCTTGGCTCTATACAAAGGGTCCCTGAAAAAGAAAAAGAAAAATTTCTTAAATGTGATATTGAATTAGTCGTACAACCTGCAGAGTTGTAAGAGGGATGTGGAAACAAATTTTATTTAAAGAGATGGTAAGATTTACAACTGAAAAGATTGCAATACTTTTAATTCTCCTGTAACAGAACTAAATTCTTTAGCTCCTAGCTCAGCCTATTACTTCTTTTTAGCTTTTCTACCTACTAGCCAGTCCACAACTTCCCACAATGGGAAAAGTACCTATAACATCACAATTGCTCAGCAAATTTGCTACGTCCTGGCTAAATTTCTCTGTCCATTCCCCATGCTTCATAGCACAGCTCCTTCAGTGTCTAAGCCTGGTTTCCTGTGCATTGATTCTGCACCCATTGGGATATGTCCCTTCCTATCTTCAGAACTTCTGCAAAAGTATTCTTGGAGGAGGGGAGAAACAAAAAAACCCCAACCTTAATCTGTGGTTGGGTAACTTAGATTCAAGCTCAGTAGATCTTAGAGAAGGGGTCCAGAAATCTGAGGAGGTTTCAAGGTTTGGGGGCCAGAGTTAAGGGATTGTGGCTGAGTCGCATAGAAGATGAAGTTTTTATATATAGGCCCTAAACTGTCCTGCTGTAAGTGATATTGTCTGATAACCAGGTCATTTGGTAAGTGAGGCTCCCTGATTTATAAGCTAATTTTTCATTAGACACAATTATGCCAAAGGGAAGGATTGTTTCTAAGACAAAAATTAAAATGAGACAGGAACAAGGATGCATCTGAAAACAGTTAAAACAAGGCTTATCATGTCCTCTACTATAGTGACTATCACCTTAAAAATGGTCTTTTGGGGGTAGGAAATCCTTATTTCACTCGTAGGCTTTGTTCAAAGTCTAAAGTTCTGAACTCAAAAATTTTGGCAGAGATTCCTCTGACTTTTGGCACACTACAGGCCCAAATGCGCTCCTACATTTGTTGAATCCCAAGAAGTGGAAAATTAAAAAACAAGAAAAGACTACTGGGATAACTCTGAGAGTAAGAGTCAGCATGACGGAAATCTATTGCCACAGTATGAATCTCTAAGGCTTTTCCACATGGGGAGTATTTGGATTAAGGTAGACATCTGGACAGGCTGGAGGAATGGCCCGACAGGAGCCTCATGAAATTTAGCAAGGGCAAATGCCAGGTCCTGCACCTGGGGCAGACTAACCCCTGGCACCAGTCCAGGCCAGGGTCTGCCTCGTTGGGGAGCAGCTCTGCTTTAAAGGATCTGGGAGTCCTGATGGACACAAGCTGAATGTGAGACAGCAGGGAGCCCTGGCACCAAAGCAAGCCAACAGCATCCTGGGCTGTATTAACAGGACCATAGCGAGTAAAGTGATGGAAGCAATTGTCCCCCTTTACTTAGCACTCACTAGACCACATCTAAATATTGGATCCAATTTTGGGGCCTCAGTACAAGGAAGACGTTGAGAACCTTGAGCAAGTTCAGTGGAGGGCCACTGAGATGATTGGGGTTGCAGCAGTTGCCCAGTGAGAAAAGGCTAAGGGAGCTAGGCTTGTTCAGCCTGGAGAAGAGGTGGCTTCAGGGGACCAAAGAGCAGCCTGCCAGGGCCTGTGGGGAAGTTATCAAGCGGATGGAGCCAGCCTCTTCACTAAGGTCCATGGTAAGATAATGGATATAAATTGAAACAGGAGATTGAGACTGGATATAACGAAAAATGTTCATTCTGAGGGTATTTAAGCATTGGAAGAGGTTGCTTAGAGAAGCTGTGTGGTCTCTGTCCTTCAGTGTTTTCAAAACCCAGCTGGACAAAGGCCTGAGCAAACCAGTCTCATGCAGGGTTGACTCTCAGCAGGAGGTTGGACTAGAGAGCTCACAAGGTCCCTTCCAACCTGAATAGGTCTGTGAGTCTGTGATAAATGTGGAGCCTGGTTAGCTCCCAAGAAAACATTGTTGTTCCTTTCCTGCATTTACTTCAAGAGGCTTGTATGCAAGTGGTAAGCAGTACTGCTAGCAACGATTTACTAAGAATTTGCTGTGAAGGAAAAGCTGCGATTTTCAAACTCCTTTCCAAAGCAGACAGATCTTCTTCACTGAAGAAATAGCTAAATAAGGAAACTCGATACAGTGGAATTTATAGCATATGTTGATTTTTGAGTGTGCATTTCTCATCTGGCCATGGAAGAGTTTTGCCATCTAAACCAGGGGACCGTATTCTGCTCTGAGGCGTATACAAATCCCCTCAGCTTCAATGGGAATAGCATACACATAGCTGAGGGTATGGTTTGGCCCATGGTCAATAGCCTCCTAAAAGCTTTTTTCCTACTTTTTCTTTTTTTTCTTGCAGTATTCATCTTTTTCCTTTCCAAAGGTTCTGATGTCATTCCTGTTCCTGCACTTACAGGGTTCAATTTAGTGGGAACATCTTTGAAGTCTAATTAGATTTCTTGAGAAAGACTTACAAGATCGCTTCAGGCCAAAAGTGTCACACAGCAGTATTAGACCAAATATTATGCAAGTGTTCTGTAATTCATGCTGTCTTCCCACTCATGAGTTGGGTTTCAAAAGCTTGTGGAATATATATGACATATCAGAGGAGTGCCAAATGTTCCTCATATAGTCCGTTCTCACATTTTCTATGGAAAATGTCCCTTCTCACAGTCTTCCCCTTCCACATTAAGCTGAAGTTTGTCCATTACACCAGGGTAACATCATCCATGTCCACGAAACTGCAAAGCATAACTTGGTTCACTGCAATTTAGAAATATTATGAAGGGTATTGTTAATTTATAGGGAGTTTAAAGGGGATATATCGTGTGTGTATGAGAAACTTCACAACAGAGCGACGTCCACCATATGTCAGCAAAGCATGGAGCACCAGTGTCAAAAATTTTCTATAAAGTATCAGCATTGGCCAGAAGTGGAGACTGCCACAAGGCATAAGAAATTAACAACACAGGACAAAGTGCACTTGGGCCCTATCTCACCAGGGCCCGCTCCACAGACAGGATGTGTACACGAGATCTGTTCCGACTGCAGCGTCCAAAGCCAGGTACAGACTGCACCCACAGAGCTAGCGAAATAAAATATTATAAAATAAATATAGCTGGCATTGATGCCCTTTTTCTAGATACGTGTAAGCGATTATGCAGAATTATTCACATACCACTATAAAAACTTGAAAACTGAACCTTACAGCCATTCTGAACCAGTCCTGGCCTTGTGTGTCTGCCACGGCGTTTGTGGTGGGTGTGAAATCAGGTCTGATCTGCCTTTGGAGACAGGGAGCAGGGAGAAGCGGGGATGAGTTTACGTGCCCGCGCTTTGCTCGGGTGGCCCCTCACAAGGTGCGCTGGGAAGCACTGGGGAACGGGGAGAGACGCTGTATCCCACCTTCTAGCATCTCATCACTTCCCTCATGCCCAACAAGCAAGTGCCTCTGCTTTGCAGCACAGAAGGGAACGCAGCATGGATTGTTTTTACACTACAGCAACATCTTGTTTACAACTGCAGCTTTTTCAGCCCAGAAGATCCTGAAGTGTATTTACAAACTCTAAGTTAAAATTTACTTTTAGGAACTTACTGTTAAGCCATATTCTGTCTTTAGTGGAATAATGACAGCAAAGCGTGTGTCAGGCTTGTCCCGGGACGTGACTGTCTCCGTGAGCTGAGCTCAACCATGTTCATCTTGAAACACCACAGCCGCCTAACGCAGCCTAACGCTATGAAGAAAGGCTCTTCTGGCTGAATTGCGGCAAGAATTTAACTAGACACATTGTAACGCCACAAGATGAAATATTGGTGACACACCAGCTTTAACAGTCCGGCAGCTGAGCAGAGAGCGAGGCACCTCAGTGCTGGTGGCAAGTGCTTGGTTCATGTCTCCTCAGCACTTGTCCCCACTGCTCTGCCAGGGATGGGACCTCAGGGCCACCTCTTCCCAAACCCTCACTTTCCTCGGAGGGTTCTCAGTGAGGCACCAAACAGGTGTGACCATATTAAGATATTAGGAGACTGTAGCCCAGGGTTGTATGGCCACAAGTCATTACTAACACGCACTGCACACACTAGGGAAAAAACAGTTGAGTTTTCCCTGTAAAAACCTTGAAGCGATGCAATAGAAACCAAAAAATGCATATGTTTCTTGCTCAAGGTCACAGAGAAATGTTTGTTCTTTTTTGTTTGGTTGTTTGTTTTTCCCCTTCTGGACATCTATAATATTGCCTAAACTATTGTGATGCCACAGTAACATTTTTCTTATTAAATTGGGATCCTAAGGGGAAAACTCTTCTCATAAATTTTTGAGGTGAAAACAACTGCAGGGATGGCTATAACTGAGGGAGAGACTTAAGCCCTTAACTGCTGACTGATAGGTTATAAAAAAAGAGAGTTTGGCAGGGAGAAGTATGATTATGAGAAAGCTTAATCCACTGTCAAATATTTTATTGCATTTCAGAATCAAATTGCAGGCTCCAAGCTATTTTAAATATTAAACAGAGGAATATAACAAAGAGATTCTATAAACAAGGCAAAATGTAACGCCATTCATGATAAGTTTAGGAGGGCACTCTGATATTACAGCAGTGAAGGCAGATTGATTTCATGCGGAAAAAAAAGGAAAAGACACTAGATATATGTATATCTTTATTAATGGTTTTCTTTTCCTGTCAAGATATTGACTGATTGACAGTCTAAAGTGAAACTGCAGTAATGTTGATATTTCAAAGAAAAAAAAAATGAAGATTCCGCATCTGTGCCTTCTCTGATGTTTTGAGATTGCTTTTTAACTTGCTTAACACAAGAAGAAAGGTAGAAGTCCTAGATTAAGACACAAACAATATTTTCCAAAAATACGCATTATTAGCTTGATTTGTAAAGGATGTACCTCTATAGCTCCAATAAAACGTTCTTTAAAATAAATTCTAAACCAATGCATATTCATTTAATCTTCCTTGAAATTCAAGATATAATACAACATATACCTGTAGGAATTGGAACTAACAAAAAATAGAATTGCAATTAACTTTGCAATGTTTAAAGTTAAAATAAACCAGACCTGCTTTCAGTTACTTTATGGGCTATATATTTACAGAAATACATGTCATCGATTTACTGTCTTATATTTTCCCACATTTTCAAGCATGAGTGCAACAGCTACGTCTGGCAAAACTTGATCTCTTTGCAAGTACTCCTGGCTAATGGGTCAACTTATACTTCCTTGGGCAGGGTCTGCAAGGGTGAGACTTAGAGAGGTGACCAATGACCCACGTCTTTATCAACAAGTCATGATGATGGCAAACCACATGGTTGCAGTCCATGATATTTCCTTTCTTTAATGAGTATGAGGAAGTTCAAGATCCCTGAAGATAACTGGAGGTGGGATGGTATTTCTTGAAAAAAAAAAAAAAGAACCTTTTCAACTTTTTTTTCTTACAACTTAATCCTACAATAGCTTATGTACTAACCTGGGAACAACGGACACAATATACTCCTGAGACCAGTGTTCTCCCTATTGGCAAGGTGCAGGTTTTGATGTTTGCGTTGTTCACTTTGCATCAGGATAAGTAAAAAGGGAAGGGCGAAACCTGGCAGGACTTAAATCAATAGCAGATCTCTTATGTCAATAACTCTGTGCTTTCATCATGTTTACAAGAAACTCAGTGTTGCAACCTGGGAAGGTAGACACCTTAAGGACAGCTCATACTGGTTTCCTTTGCACTATTTTGTCACTGGTGTCAGGAGAGCCCTTTGTGCCTCCAGCCAGGACATGTGGGTTGTTCACATGTAAACTACGTAGCACAGACCTGTCATTTTGGCATTGCAGAAAATGTGATAGCAGTGAGCCAGGAGTAAGGGAGCCACTTGGCTTGTTTCAGGTTACATGTGCCATTTGGGTGACCTGGAGAACATGGCATCAGAGCAAAACATGAAAGAAACCAGCTTGCCAGTACAGATGCCTCATAAACTTCCTATGGATGTCATATTTACATCCCACAAAGCTATCGCACATTTAGGTCTTTACGTGACAGATTAGCACACCACAAAAAATATTAACTGTCCCGAATATATTGCCCAACACTTCTGTTTTATAACATTCCAACTCTTAGTCCATAGTCACAGTCCTTTTCTTAGGCAGCAGTAGGAGACCTGCAGTGCATTTCTTCTGGGGGACTCATGGCCATGAAAGTTACATTCAGCTGTTACTTTTCCAACAGGTAATAACTCTGATAGTTAAGGAGAAACAAACTATTAAAACATGTAAAAGCCAGATTCACTGAAGCATCATTCTTATGTTACTCTAAATGCCATTTATAAAACTGGAGTTACGCCATAAGTAATCAGGCCTCAAAGTTACGCACTGTAAACAGATGGTTGCAACCAAATACCAGCTTTAATTCACATGAAGGGATCTGTTGCTGTTTGTGGGTTGCGGCATCAGTAAAGCTCTGAGAATAAGTTAGGGGCCTACAGTACATTTATTCTATGGCTCTGTTCTCTTGACAATTGCTTTAAATTCTTTTTGAGAAATAAGCACTGAATGTGCAGAATGGAAGGTTTTTATCCACAAAGCTTTAATTTCAGAGACACCAAAATAGTGCTGATTTTTCCTGTGGTCCAAATAACTCCACGTATACCTTTAACTCCGTTCAAAGTGGGGTTATTAGTTATACTGCAGAAGCAACCAAGATCCTGGTTCCTCATCCGTTGTTGACAACAACATTGCCGTGGGCAACACAAGCCCCAGACAAAAAGATAGTCCCTGCCCCAGGCATCCATTAAAGTCAGGATGATCCGTTTGGGATGCTGTGGACAGGAGGAACATTGGTTTGGGGGCATTTGGTGGGCACCCCAGCGTGACAGGGTGGGAACCTGCTCTCCATCACTTGAGTAGGGCCACACAGACAGGCACAGATGCATGTGGAGCAGTTGGGGGGCAGGAGGGTACAGGACCCACCCAGCCAAAAAACCCCTGGTTGGACCTCTCTGACCTATCATGCTTTCCTCCTCACTTTCTATATTAGCTGGTTTATAAACCAGGAGGGGAATGGGAGCAGCATAGCAGTACCAGGGAGATGGGGCCAGGGAGGGCCAGCTCAGGAGGAGCCCCGTGGGGAATCCCAGCCCCAGCTCAGGATTTGGGCACTGCAACCAGTGCTCCATCATCATGGCCACTCTGCTCAGTAGCGGCAGCTCCCACACAAGTCAGCTGTTGCCCTCTCTATTAGCGTATCATACTCCTCTTCACCTCTTTTTTCTGCATTTTAAATGCTCTGAGGAGAAAAAATTAGGATCCCTAACTCATATGCCTTCTATAGGAGAGCCAACTTGTGCGCTGGAGACTGGTGGTGTGCCAGGACTTCTCTTTTCAGAAAAGCAAGCTCTTCGTTTATGTTCATGCCTCGTGTTTGCGTAGGAGTCTTTGGTAATATTAAGTATGGGCTTTTTTTCAGTTTCATCCAGTGGTTTTAGGTCTCAGGGGTATTACTCCCTTTCCCCGTCAAGGGGATCCCTCCTCCACACATGAACTGGTCAGCTATTCATACAAATACTGTTTATTCTTCTGGGTTTGAATTATGCTTATTAAAGAATTTGCTTTGCTGCGAGAGCGGCGTCCCTGGGATTTGGAACTGGCCACATGCCACGGTTTCCACATGCAAACCCTTGGAGCTACTCTCAGCCTTTCCATCGTGGCTTTGTGTTTCTACAGCCTTCACGGGTGTTGTTAGTTACTTATTTCTTCATTTTTTTTGATGTGCATCTGAAACTAGGCATCTGATTGTGCCTTCCAGACTTTAAAACAAGTAAAAAAAGCATGAGTTGTGGATCTGATGAAGTCTGGTTACTCTCCATCCACCAGAAGCCTCCCCATCATTCCCTGATAACCCCAGCACCCTCTCCCATGCCCCTGTTTGGCTGGTTGGCAGACCAGAGGTTGAAGCAATGCATGCACCGATGGGCAGGCTGCTGTGCCAACAAGCCAGCAATGGCCAGCTTTAGGAAAGGGTAAGGGGACACTACTGTTGCCATGTCTTGTGTCCCCAGGTACCATTTTATTACACCTCAACCTGGGAGAAATTTCTACATTTAAGAACTGTAGGCTGCTGTCATCTTTTAGAAGTTATTAAAGGCAAGTGGCCAACTGAAAAACAATGTGATCATGCAAATTTCTCTTTCTCCTGCTTTTTTTTTATTGTTATTTTTTAGAAAACCACAATAAAAGTTAAATCAGCAGTTCTTAAGCTTTTTTCTGTGGTTGATTTGGGCAAACAATGGTGCCCACCCACTTTGCAGTTGTCACTGAGTTTATATCTCCCCATGAAAAAACAGTCAAAATCACAGCTGAAAATGGATTTGGGGAGGAGAGCAATAGGCTGCCAGTAAAGCCTACCAAAAGGACACTGCTGCTGTTGCTGTGTATTATTATTGTACTACCAAGGTTGAATATTAGCCTTATATGACCACTTTTTTCTTGAAATACTACTTGGGTAACTAGTAACATATCTCACTGGAGGCAAACATCATAGGTCATAGCCTTCTGTGCTATGACTTACAGAAATCTTCCCCACTTCTCCTCAAGGGAGGAAAAAAGGTGTGGATCCAAAGAATGTCGGCAAGAAAAAAAATCAAGTAATTACAGCACACTCGACACCATGAAACAGAGGCCTTGAAACAAAATAGGCAATGCGGTTGCAAAAAACTCGACTGGGAAATTACAGACATTTCCGTAATTTTAATGTTTAGACCTATTAGTTGTAATTTATCTTTAAAACAATAAGTATTTGATCAGGAAGCCTAGTTTCAATTTGTTAGACCTTTATAATTCTACATTTTCATCTGTTTTACTTTTTTCTTTTTTTCATGAATTTGAAGAGAGTGGAGCTGCATAAACAGGAGGGAAAGCAAAGTGCTGTGTTGTGACAATTGCTCAAATAGTTGTTTTGGTTGGTTGATCTATTAAAGTAGTAGTGTTTGCAGGACATCGTATATTGCGCAATGACAAACTGTACTTCCTACTTGGTGTATGACTTTGGTTTTCTAGTTTGGTTTATTACACTGTAAATAACTACCTTGCATCTGGGTTGATTTGTTTGTTCGCTTGCATCGGAAGAAAAAAACAAGCCAGTTTTGCAATAGTTAAATAGAGCAATTGTGCCATCCAGTGGCTAGCTAGCTTAACTCATTTCTTCTCCTTCCACATGATCATTTGGTATTTCTAGTTTCTTATTAAAAAAATTTATAATTATTGCAATGTACAATGTTCATTCCACTGCCGCATCCCATTAATATATGTAATAAAAACGTTAATTCTATTCATACTTTTTTCTAATATCCTACTCCAAGTGAAGGCCCAAAAGAAAAGAAAGATGTGCCAAATATCCTTCTAGATCAATTAGAGATGTTAGAGGTTACTACGCATCCTATCATCACATGTCATGAACCATTGGCAATAGTGAGCCAAGAAACACATATCTCTTGACTCATCTTGTCTACTGTACCCATGGACCATGGCAGAACTTTTGATGAAGTGTTCCCAATATAACTGTTTGGAATAACAACGGTAATTGAGTTTATGAATTGGTTTGTGAAACATCTCTGTGACTGTTCGAAAGAAAGGGTCACAGGGGGCAGACTATGACAAAATAATCCTATGGTATGATTACATTCTTACATGATCAGTCTCTCTCATTTCACCAGCATAATTTCTAAAGCAATTTTCTGGAGCACAAGGTGAGATCTGGTCTTTGTTGCCTGATTCTGTGCTGAGTAGAATGGGAAATGTGGCCATGAGTCACGACTTGAAAAGGTCTCCTCATTTCCAAAGCAAAGTCTACTGTGATCACTTCTGAGCAAGAAGGACCTTCCTAATTACAATGTTCTGTTGGTGAACCACAAGCCTGTTTTGGGGGAAAGCCTCATTGTGCAAATTAACTTTCTGGCATCCATGTGAAGCCTCCAATTTGGGCAAAAGCTACACGTGGGAAAGAAGAAAGCCAAGCAGAAGGTGCTCATTGGAGGTGAAATGCAAGGGAAGAGGCTCAGACATGTATAATGCTATACAGTTGCAAGAGTGTTGAAGAAGGGAAACGGATTCTGAGGGACTGCTGTGGCTCCTTTTCCTACTCCTGTGACTTTCTACCGCTGTGAAACAACAACCTTGTGCAGATGAAGTTGCACATCCCAGGGACCGTCACCTTGAGAAAAAGTGGATCGTTAAAATAGAGTGGGGGCCTCACGCTGTGGGTAGGGCTCACAAAGGGAAATCTCACAGTCCCAGCATGCAGTTACAGCTTGGTTCTCGTACAAGAGCCCTGCGCTCCTGTGACCCTGGCAGTGAAGAAGAGGGGAATGCCCAGCCGCCTCTCTCTTAACAGATAGACCATTTATTTTCACTTGGGTTTAATTGCAGCTTTTGAGCTTCTTGGGCTCTGCACACAGTCCAGCTGTGGAGTCCTTCCAGGAGCAGCATAAACACGTGCTGTGACCCCACGCAAAGCAGCCTACTCCAGGTACAGCAGCCAATCCAGCCCCCATTCTGGCATGTCCTCCCCATCTCCCTTCTTCACTACATTCCCAACATTGCTGTGACTCACTATATCTCAATGTGGTTCCTCAAGGATTAAGTATTTCCCAACATATTTTCTTGAACACAAGCAGCAGCTTCCCCTCTGCCAAGAAGGACTTGCAGGAGAATCTCTGTATAATGCTGCGCTGCCTTTCGGGGACATGAATCACTGCACATCGGTGCCTTATGTACTCCACCACGCTGCGATATGAGGGACTAGTTAACACGCTGACAATCCTTTTGCTGCAGAGACACAGGAAGGCTCTCCCACAAGGAAACTCTTTGATCTAAACAAAATTGTATCTTGGCCTGAAGTTTAGAAGGTGGCTACAGATTTAGAGAGTGTCTTGGTTTCTAGAGGGCAAATCTAACAGGGACTTAAGACAACTTTTCTCATGGCAAAAATCCAGCATTTTCAAGGCTTCTTAAAAATTAGGCAGCAAAATCACTGGTCACTTTTGAAAGTGGTGTTTGAGATACTTTGTCCCTGATGCACACAGCTCACATTTGCAAAACAGCGTTTGTTCACACCGTACCTCCACACCCAGAAAGAACATTCATACTATTGTTTTAATTTTAGGTATCACCAGTTCTTAAAAAATTGGGGGGGGGAGGCAGAGAGATTTTACATATAATATATACTATATTAAGTATAGATTATCTATATTATGTTATGCTTTGTAATATTATGTTGTATCATATATTGTATTATGTTACATTATGTTATGCTATGTTTATTATATTATATTCTTTGTAATATATACCAATCTGTTCTCAGACTAGAGATGAATAACAGCTAAATGGAGTTCTTTGCTAGTTGATTTTTGTCTTTTCTAAATTGTTATAAAAAACTAATGCGTTTCAAAAAAAAAAAAACCCAAAACAACAAACAAAGCCTAGTATCAAAAGGTCAGGAGGGATGGAGAAGCAAGAACTTCCCAGGCCAAATTTTTCTCACCTCCTTAATGGTGAAACTCTAAGGAGACCAAACAAAAATTTGCATTTTTGTGAAAGAAAAAAAAAAACCCTCCCCAAGAGCAAGACCCAGCCTCCTGAGGCAGATCAAGAATTCACGGTTCTGGGGCCCTTTGAAGAAGGAAAGTGCTGACAGTCATCACTATTTCACTCCCACTGAGCATGTGTCTGCCAGGCAGACCTCTGCTGCCCCTCCTGCATGGATTCCATTGATCAAATCCAGCTGAAGTTGGGGCCAGGTGTGGCTACAGATTTGTCGCTGAGATCAGCATTGCTGCGATGACCATGGTTCAGATCAAAGGAGAAAAATGTTCAGTTTGAGCCCTCTTGAAGAAACATTATTGAATTTTTCCTGAAGAATTTTTCCTGAACAGATGACCTAATGTGGTCTGGTAAAGCTTAACAGTTTCTTACAGCCTAAATGAATATTTTATGAGTTTATAGTAAACTGCAGTCCTCATATATAGCACCAAGAGAATAAAGCCATATTAGTGCTTTAACACGGCTAATATTCTTGCCATGCAGTTAATAATGAGTCAAACAAAGAGAAGTGCTGGTAGGCATATTTTTCCATTCTCACCATATTGCTAGGAGTGTTAGCGCAACTTTTTGAGTCAAATCTGCGCAGAAAGGACATAAGGCCATGACCACGAGCTGGAGCAACTCTTCCTCTCAGAGGCTGTTACAGCAGCTGTCCAGTTTGCATGAACTCCTCAGCATTAGACTTGGTGGGGGAGATTTTTTCAAAGGCATTTAAGGGATTTTGGAGTTTTCAAAATTTCCCCATGGTATCTCTTAACCAGAAGAAATTCAAAGCTGGTCCCTCAGTGACACTTGGTGGTTTTCAAAACCTTGCTGCTCCATCCTGGAGCCGCTCATTCATCTAAGTTCCTTAACTGTGATGAAGCCGCAGTGATTTCAAAGCAGCTGTGGGGAGACTTTTGTTAGCTTTCACAGGAACATGCCACCTACACCCCAGAAACCCAGTGCTTTTCACCACACGACCCCGATACACCCTGCCACGCTGCAATCTTTGAGAAGGTTTAAGCCAACTGCATCCATGGCGGCTGTCAAGTCAGATGAGAAACATCCCCTCTGCTCCTGGCAGCACCTCAGCTTTCCGCGCCAAGAGAGCCCTCCACTGCAGGCTGGCACCAGCGTGAGCATTAAGGGGTTGCTGGCATTGAGAATGTGAGCTCTGAGCTGGGACTGAGGGCCCTGAGCTGGCACTCATGGCTGTGCCTTATTGGCAGATGAATCGTGTGCTCGGTGACGAGGAGGTGGAAGGGGAAGGAGGCACACTAAACACCCTCCACCTGGCAAACCCGCCCTGTTGGTGCAAAGACTGGACCTGCAAACAAGGCGGCAGTCACTGGGCTGACCTTTCTGCCCACTGGGGTATATGTGGTTTCAGTTACCCCACTGTGTTCAGATTCCCATGTGCTGGGTTTTCATGGTTCCCTAATTAAGTCCCTCCACCCCTCCCCCGTTCATTTTTGCCTTCCTAAGCCTGGCTGCCCACGTCGCTTGTCCTCAGACAGCTCTTTGTCGTGCAGGCACGAACTCCTGTTGAAGTTAAAGCTAATCTCTGACAGTTTTGATATGCCTTGGCCATCTTCCAGGGTCTGTTCCATAAAAGCAGAAACACAAGAGTAAGTCAGGCCCATGGTTTTTAGGACTATGTTTGCCCCATTTTTGGCTTATCTATAGCAGCAGATAACAGCCAAGCTTGTCCTCTTCTTAGGACACATTTATTAGCACAGTACTATATGGTCATTTTCATTTATCATAAAAAACAATTGCCGTAATATCAAGTTTGTAAGGAAAACTTTGGCAAAAGCAATCATCAGAGATGATTCTCTGTCCTCGTCCAGCTATGAATTCTTCTGAAGCAGTAGTGTTTGTGAGTTACCCTGACACAAATTGCTCTTGATAATTAATTTCTCTCGCAGCCTGAGTGGTCACCACCCGGGGGGGATGCCAAACCTCTTTTTGTGCTATCTCATTAGTCACAAGTAATAAGCACATGTACAAATTACAACTCTGATTCCTAAAACTTCAGACAGGGAGGCAGTGTCAGGAATAAACTACGAGAACTCAGCAACAAGTTTGCTTTTGGCTGCGCTGTTTCATGTCCGCATCCAGATCTACAGCTACTTGGTAACCTGTGCTCACTCATTGTTTCTCACCATCTGAGGTTATAGTAAACAGACTTTTTCCTCATTTTCAGTACTGTCATCCTACCTGTCATTTTCCTGCTGTGTTTTCAAGTGGACTTTTCATGTGTAAGACTTTCTTGTCTTAGGAACTCATGTTCACTTTTAGAGAAACTACGGCTTTACTTTAAAAGTCTTAGGTAATACGTAGCGTCGAAAGCTCAGGACCAAGTCTGCAGCTACTGTCGACTTTCAGTACTGGTACGGAGTCTCATAGATGTAACAGTTCTCCAAATTCTTTTTAACATTCCTGTTCTCCTAGGAGTATTCTGTTGCTGTGATTGCTGATCGATGTAATATAACTGTGGAGAGAAGCAGACTACCTGCAGGATAGTTCTAATTTGTAAAAGCCTACCTGACCTTAATTTTTCATGAAGCTGCTTCCAGAACTGTCTTCTTCCACATCTGCAGCATCACTAACCTTTTGGGGAGGAAGCAGAAAAATTAAGTAGACAAGCTCTGGACTATTAAAACATTGATAGTGTTGAAAGGTACAGGCTTTTGACCACCACATCTGGCCTGGGCCTTCCTATGACATAGGAAGGAGATTTTAAATTGGTTTCCTCAAAACTGCTCCTCTTCCCTGACTACCTCTGGTGTGTACGTGTTGGCTCAAGGTCTGTTTTTTGTACATACCTAACCATGATGGGTCATAAACACACATTGTCTGGTTACAGGTGGAGTGACTAATAAGGTAACTGATTATAAATTGTTACAAGAGGCATGAACTCTTAAGTGGAAGAGATGATCCTCAGTCAATGTTAATAACAAGTACACATGGTGTAACTTAAAGATCAGAGTAGCTCCAGCACTGCTGCAGCTTTCATGGTTTCTAACAAAAATTTCTCCTGTTGAAAGCTCCCAGAATTCATTTCTGCCTGATTTTGATTGATTTGACGAATAACTATTGATTTTGACAGGTTTGACTTTCCTTTTGTTCTTAGCAAGTTTGCTACCATTTCATACAGCTTTTATGAGAGAGCTTTATGGAAATACCTTTGTCCCATTTGGGAACAACTTGCAACGAGGTCCCCATGCTCAGAGCAAAACACAAGCAGGGCTTCTGGGGTCATCCAGGAAGAGCCCAGTTGTGGGGCAGGTGTGCATGGGCACGCACCACCACATGTGGAGCCAGGTGGCAGGCGTGCGAGCTGGATCACCAGTGGGGAAGAGAGGCCTCACTCCCCATGGAGAGCGTCACATCAGGTACAGAGACATGACAGGGCAAAGCCTCTGTCAGGGCAGGGGCAGAGCGATGTGGAAACCAGGCCTTTTTCTGTAGGTACACTTTAAGTCACCAAAGTGCTTTAAATTGGGTTAGTCCAAAACACTGAGAGTACCAGTATGGAGAAAATTCATCACCATGAATGATACAATATGAAGATGAAGGACAAAAAGATAAAGTTTTTCTGAGACAAAGTCAACAGAGTAAAACAAGAAACAGGGCACAAGGGAGCAAGGTTAATACAAAGTTTAGCTCACCTTACTGTAGGAAACCCTAGGTGAATTCATTTTTACCATGATTCAAAAGGGAATTAAGATAAAAGTAACTAAGTACTGAATGAGAGACAGACAGCTGTAGCAATTACACAGATATGCAGTCCTCTCTCTTGCAATTCCCTTCCAAATGGTTGGGAGCTCCTCTGCCCAGACAGACATTTCACCCTGGTCCTGTAAACTAGAACTGGTCACAGGCAATTTGCTAGACCTGCCCATCAGGCCAGCATTGGGATGGGAGAACAAAGCGTAAGGGCAGAGCAGCATTGTGGGCTCAGTTTGCCTATGATCCCTTGGAGCTGCTGCCATGTCGCTAGCACAAAACGCATGTGTAGAAACAGATTGAACAAAATTTGTCTGAAAGTTTGCTCCCTGCAAAAATTGACTGTGGAAGTTCTAGGGCAGTTTTTAGTTCCAAATTCCTTTTGTAAAATAAAATGGGCAAAGAACCATTGCCAGCTTTTTCTGTGATAAAATCACAGACTTAGGAACTTGTGGTGACTTAATTGGTTATTCATTTATTTTTATTATTATTAACAAGCTGCCTTAATTTCTTTCTAAAAAACTAGAACAAAGGCTTTTGCTGAGTGTTTGCTGGCAGCATCTAGGAACTGGCGGCACCAGATCAAATGCTGTTGCTTAGCAATCCAGTTGTCTTTTGCTGAGGACAATGGAATTGTGTTACTTTATTTTCTTTACTTCTGTTGAAGTGGCACAAAGATGCCCTAACCAACATCCAGCCTTTTCACGTCAGATGCAACGCACAAAGCTGTATGACTTAAATAAATCTGTTAACACAGGGTAGGAAAAGAAGAGCTTAATTTTAAGGAGAGAAAATAAGGAAATTAGTGCAATGCAGCAATGAAGTTGTGACAGGGGATACCCAAGAACAAGCACTTGTCTAACGTCAGCTGCAGAGACATAGCTTTGCTGGCAGTGAGTAGATAGGTTCCCACCTGCCTCAGGGTGGGTTAAAAGCTGGGTGCAAGCAGATGTGGAGCTTATTCCCACATCATTGCTGCTTCTTGTTGCAGATATTTCCAGAGTTGAAGTTTGTTATGTAGGACTGAAAGACCTGCCATGCAAGAAGCCTTCCTTTCCTCCCCCACTGACACTGAATTTATTAGCTCTCAAGAAAAATACAACCATTCATACTAGGTAATACAGTCTGTTGCACCTGTACAAAATTCACTTGCAGGTACCAGTGACAATGTTGACAAATGTGTCTGCTCCCAAGTATAAGGCCAGGTTTTCAAATGTTCACCACCCAGAAGCTGTTAGTTAACGGGCACTTGAAAAAAAAACCCTGTTTTCCTCAAGAGCTCTTCTTCTTCACTAAGTGCCTTATTCAACAATGGATTGACTCCCAGCCTTGCTCTCCACAATTAGTGAATAAGTTGTTGAGAAGTTATTTTGGAAGGAACTCTGACGATGGAATTTTTCTACTTTTTTCCATCTGAATGAAGTACAATAACAGGTTTTGGGAAATAATTGGCTTTTGGGGCCAAAAAAATTGATGTCTTTTCATCTAAACAACCCAGAAGATGAAGAAATATTGGGGGGGGAGAAGAAAAGTTTGGATTTTTTTTTCCCCAGAATAAAGTGTTAGAAAGCTCTACTTGAGAAAAAGGAACAGAGAAATCTACTTCTAAAAAGTCAGAGGAAAAAATGTAATAAGTCGTAATTCAGAACTGAAGAAAATCAAAATATTGTACTTTTCAAATCCCAGTTTAAAATGTTTAGGTTGTTGTTTTGGGGTTTTTTGCCAGAAGTACATGTAGGATTTGGTAACATCTACAAATTGTTTTGACCAGCAGGAAGCTGCATTTTTCCATGGAAGAGAAGGAATATTTTCAATTTGGATCCATTCTCAGTTGCGGGAGCTGCCTCAGCCCAGCTCTGTCAGTAAGAGGACGTTGACTATGCCTCACTGCTCCTCTCCAGTACTGGTATCTCCAGCTGTACCCTCAGTCTATCAGTACGGGAAGGCAGAGTCCTAGGGGCTATCCTTTGCTTCCAGCTTCTGCATTTGTATTTTAAGTGCAACCAGCAGATGAAGAGTCTGGAGCAGATAAAGAGTCCAGAGCAGTGATGGGGCTCCAGGACCTCAGTGCCACCCAGCAAGGGTCCAAACCTCAAGGAGACAGCACAAGGCTTGGTCCTCTCACTGCTCGGCTGCGCAATTTTCTTTCTAACCAGCTTCATCAAAGAGAACAAGCCTTGTCATGGTTTGGAGGCACTGGAAGGCTTTGGGAAAACTCCGGGCTTCAAATGCCATGGATACTTGTTCAATAGAAAAGTACAAATTACCGAAATGGGTGAAAAGTTTCATTTGATTTTGTGTTGTTCCTTTTCAAATGCAGTCTCATTTGTATTTTCAAGTCATGGTTTCTAGTTATCGCAGTGGGCTTACTCAAACAGCACTAGAAATTCTGACTGAAGATGTGTTTGTTTTCTAAACTTTCCCCAATATGTAGGCTGGACAATTTTCCCCTCATAAAATTTCCATTTTTTTTTTTCCATTTTACTCATCCAACAAAAACTAGGCAGCCTGGCTATTTCTGTATATACTCTGTACACTTTTTCAGTTAATTACTTGATCAATTTTTACAACCTAAATTCCAGGCAATGTGAAAAAGTAGTTAATTCTGGTTTTTACGTAATACTTAATGTGCACATCTGGGGTTCTTAACATGAAAAGATAGGCCTTCTATTATGGAAAACCTTCTTTTTCCCCCTTTACTTCTGGGGATCCCTCAGAGGCCTTCCAGTTGGTATTAGACAAATTGATTTGACCAAATGATAGTTTCTTTCTTTAAATTTGTCCATACTTTAATGACTAATTCAAAGCAGTCTGTACTTTTTTTTCCTCATTAAGTGCCGTATTAGTTCAGATAACGTGAAGTAAATATTATCTCAAGCCCAGCAAGGTATGAAAGCCATCAGATCATAGTATTTTCCAATACTTTTTGGTCAATTTAATGAGATTTCAAAAATGTAATGAAAAATCTATGAAATGCGTATTTGGAAGGGCTCAAGCTACACAAACCGAGGTAAAGTATCCCAAGCATCCTCTGCCTGCAATTGGAAATACATAACCTGACAAGACTACTTGTATCAGAAGGCAGCCCCAACACATCGGCCACACTGACCAGCTGCCACGGCCCTCGAAGCTACGCAGCTCTCCTCTGCACACCAGCAGCGCTCCTCTCCTCTTCCCTTCAGCTGTAAAGCCCACCTCTTCCTGGTATTAGCTCTCTGCGTGCTTGTAAGATTACATGGTTTGCCTTTAAAAAAAAAGCCCAAAAGATCATTTACAGAAGCGTCAGTCCAGATAGGACAACATACTTAAGAAATTTTCATATATGCTCATTACCTAACAGAATATTTTCCATAATATTATTAACCTCAGCCTCTTCCATTAATCACATAGAGCACAGTATCCTTTAATACCCTTATTGCTGCCAGCTGGACCGCTCCACGGGTGCAAGTAGGTTCATCAACTTTTTCTCTAGTAATGTGGGAGAAAGTGGGATTTGGCTGAAAGGTACAATGCCATGGTATGTGTTACTTTGATGTAATTTAAAAATTGTTTGTGTAGTGATTTGGATGCAGTTGTCTCTTCAGATGCAACTTCAGTGGCAGGATTCCTAGAGTGAGCTACCCAGGTGCTTTTAGTGAGGTGCTTCCTGGACCAGCCTTTGTGGGGCTGCCTTTCTCTTCCTCTCAGAAATAAGTAAGTGTATAGGCTTGGACCATTTTAAGGATATTCCATATTTTTCTGTTCCACTTCAATTGATGTCATCATAAAGAAAAATCCTTCCTAAATAATGTAATTATGGAATTGTACCATGAACTGTGGTGCAAGCCAGAAAACACTTCTAACTAGACATCTTTATGTTGCAAATGGAGGCTATACTTCTCCGAAGTAATCTTCCCTTAGAGATTTAACTGCACTCCGTGATTTAGAAATACTATAAGCATTATTTTTTCTGACAGCATTTTGGCTTTTCTACTTGCAGTCCCAGCTGGGTCCTTCAATTTTAAGATAAGCAGATAGGAAAAATAAACTTTGCTAAGAAGAGAGCCAACTTCAGCAAACCATCCAAAAATGCTGGATACTGAGTTTGGAATAAACCCAAATGCATTCTTTTATGTCATCCAGTTCCATTATCTGACACCTGAATGGTGCATCAGAAAGAAATCAGCTTTTCAGTGAAGGTAACAGCAGTAAATAGTTAACTTTCAGGAAAAGCACTATCTGCTTTAACATTTCTAGGCCATTGTTTTTTATTTGTTTGGGGACGGGTGTTTTTTTCCTCCCTTGGCTAGGAAAGTTTTTTATTAGTTTCCTGAAAGTGTGCAGTGTGTCTGCAAGTTCTCTGAATTGGCCATCTCCCCTTCACAGGACTTACACAGTGGAGTCTGTTTTCCACGGTTTTTTATCTTCTTTCAGGTATTAAACGTATAATAAATAGAAAGTTAGAAAGCCCTATGATTTTTGCAGTGCCAGTGAGGTCTCATGTGATTAACCTGCCGAGTAGGGCATGAAATGCTAAGAAACAAATGTTCCACAAGACAGGAACTGCACACAGTAAATGGAGCAAATCATGTTTTAATGCTTTATATGAATGGTTCTGCTTTGTTTTCCCAGGGGTAAATGAATATTTTATTATTTTGGTTGATATATTGAAACTGATAAATACACTAATGCCAATTACAGATAACAGCTTATGGACAAAAATTAAGCAAACTACATGTGTGGGAGAGAAAAAGGTATACAGTCCTGCTCTACTTAAATACGTAAGTTTCAAACTTAGATAAAAGCCTGACTGTTCTGTTTCATATCAAGGCCACCTCCATTACTCCAGTAAGCTGGATCAGGAGATTATTTTGTTTCTAAGTAGCATTTATTTCTAAGTAGCACTTGTGTTTAGATCTGTCACAGTACCTCTGATAACTACAGCTACAAGTTATAGCTAAAGCCACGGTCATCTAGTCAGCCATAAGGATTTTGCTTTGGAGCTTAAAGATCCAGCTGGAAAAGGATCTTGAAGCATGAGAAAGTTTCTGACCAGCAGGGAAACACTCACCCAAACTTTGCATGATGTAAAGTCAACTTGCAATCCAGCCACGTTTAGGGCAGGATAACAGTTTTGGGAAACAGCTGCCTCCACAGAGCAAAACAGATCCTGGAGAAAATTTTCACTTCACATTAAACCTTTTTCCTTCGAAAAAAGCCCTATACTGATCCCTTTTGCTTGGCCAGTTATTGCTTCACAATATTTGTGCAAATCTGCACCTGCTCCAGTCTGATTTGCGTTTCTCCATGTAGTGTGCAAGTGCACAAAGGAATGGCAGGTACCGTAGAATTAACACATCTTTCTCACATAAGAAATCAGTGGACTAATCAAGAAAAGTCATTAATTTTAGAAAGACCTCATTGTATTTTATTCTGCTTTCCCTTTGCCAAAGAAGTTGCTGTACTCAAAGTTCATGTAACCCCAGAGTATAAACTGGTTCTGCCAACTGTTTGGCTGCGAGACCTGTGCAAACCCTGTCACAGCCTTCAGTTGTCTTCCTCTTCTTTAAGCCTTTCATCATTACACCTTCTATAAAAATCAAAGGACTGGCTCTCGCATGCCTCTGAAGAGAGAACTGAAATATATATAATGGAATAATTGAAATACGTATAAAACAGCATAAAGGAGATCTCAGTAGCTCATGGAAGTTTTTTGAAAACATCTAAAGTCTACCAGGTAAAAATAATAAATTTACCTCTGTTGATATTTGATTTTTCAGGAAATGGGATGCATTTCAGAAATCCTCTGTCTAGAAACCCTGTCATTTTAGAGTTGTTTTGACACTAAGGTCAACCTTACTGTCTTACAGGTAAGATCCTGCCAACCCAGACACTGGAAATAACAAGGAAATTAGCCACAGGGATAATTTCAGAAAGGAATGGAAAAAATGTTAATGTCTTTTGGAAAACTCCAGCTGAAATGCCACGCTGATAGGAAAATTGTTTCAAGTGTTAGACGGCAGATGTCAAATTTGGCTGGAATTTGGTTCAGTGAAGATAGGTCAGAAGGACAACTGGGAACTGACACTTTTTCTAAGGAGGGGAAGCCATAGCTTTGTGGATCCCTTCTAGGTGAACACGAAACAATTCCAACTTTCCTGGGCGTGGTTTTCCCAGGTGCTAGAGGAAATGAAAGAAAATTCATCTTTACTGTGTATTTCAGACTCCTGTTTCTTAAGTACAGACATGTCAGAATATGTAGAAGATTTGATCATGAAGAAAAAAATAATAATCCTTATCTTTTTAGATATTAAATTATATGACAAAGACTTAACTTCTGTGGCAGGTCTTTTATCAGAAAGTAATTTATAATTTTCCTTACATTTCTACATGACAAACATTCACACACTATCACTAAGTGTAGAAATGCTATCACTAAGGCTGGAAATGCTCCATATTTTATGGAAAAATATTTTTTTGCTATGAAATGGGTGACAACTTACCAATATTATGTATGACCTCCTTAAAAACAGTATGGTTTTTGTAAGAAGAAGAACACCATTTTCCACCAGTAGCTCTGAAGTTTTCGGTTTATTTTTGAAAAAAATAGATTGCTTTCCAAAATTTAAAACTGAAATGTTGATCTCCCCCACCTCCCAAAGCACATCTCTGTGCTTGTTCCTGGACAAGAGCATGCTTGTGTCAGCTAAAACCGTGGCCTATGACAGACACAAATTTAGAAAAGTGTCTAAAATTTATTTTTAGAAAGAAAATAACTGAGATGATAGACAAACTTATACCTCTACATTTTTTACATCTCTTTGTCACCTTTTACATCCTTGCATCACCTTGGTTTGATGTTATAGACTTTGTTCTGCTTACAAGGCTGTAAGTGTATCTCACCTGGGCTGACTCGCAATACAACAAAATCCAATACGATGTGAAAATTGTTGCTATACATCAACTTGGTAAAACAAGATTGGCTGAGCTAGTACCCAGTAATGATCAGCTTCTAAATATTGTTCTTGCTCATCAGGGCAGCTCTTTTATCTTCTGCACAGCTAAGCAGCTGTGCAGATTGCCTAGCCCCTCTGCCAGTGATGTTTGTTTAAATTAATTAGTTAACATTAGAAAGGGATGTGTCCTACTGCTATGACTGTTCATTACTGTATGATGTGCACGGCAAAAGGAAGCTTTTCTATACTGAAAGGTAAGCTGAAATTAACGCCACTCCCAGTTTCTGTCACCTTGTATGAATGTCAGGAGCAGGTTCCTGGTTCATAACCTTTTTATCTCTTGAAAATATTAAACATAAACCACCCTCTGATAAGCAGTGATAGCGCATTTTGCAAGGGAGCTGTAAAACAGATAAGGCAGTTAAGAAACCCGACTTAAAGTTGTCTCTCTGGCTCAAGGGAAGTTCCTTCTCCATGCACACAAACTCAGTCTACAGGAGAGAGAGTAACAGCAACCGAAGGAAGGTGTGAGGGTACCATTCCTCTAGCATAATAATTGCAAGTTGTAAGTGAGAAGAAGGAACAGGAGCTGGGGTTTTAGCTGAGCATTTTCTGACTCCTCTAACAAATCCGTAGGGCTCTCCCCGCCTATTTATGGCCCCTCTGGTGGAGGAAGGCATTTTATCTCCCTCTCTTGTTAGTGGTTATACCCAGTTATCTGCCTGCCACTGTATAAACTTCCAGTCTATTTGCTAGTAATTTGTTATCAAAAGTTTTAAGTCTAATTTGATTCTCATAACTGTCACATTAAATGGAGGTGAGATTTAGTAGCAGAATTCAGACCAAACATTCGTCAAACCAGTCACCAAATATATCCCATCTGCATATCCCACCCCAGCCCATAACCCTCAGGGGCCTTGTGGCAAGAGGGATGCTTCACATCCCAAAATTTTACTTCTCTATTTCAAATTATATTTTTACCATCACTTTCCAGATTTTAATGCTTGATTTTGTAGCTGGAGCTCAACGCTAGGGCTCAGTGTGCCTTGGCTGGGCTTACTTTACCATGACTGACTTAACTGATCATCTACTCGGACACTGTTGCCCGGTTCCTTGATATAAAATAAGAGAGATAAAAGGTTTTGCTGCTGCACTAGGGAGATGAAGTCCAGCCAATAATGTAATGCTTGCAAAACATCTTCAGTCTCACATGACAGTTGTTATGAAAACTCAAGAAATCACTAATTTTGGGGTGTTAAGTAATAAGAGCTCCAAGAAAAAAATTGTTCCTGCTGTGAGGCGTTAATGGGTGAATACCGAGCGTGATCAGAGAGGGGAGGGGAAACATCTGCATTTTCCTGTGATGCCCAGGGATTCTTTGGTTTGCTCTGCAAGTTCTTACAGAGCAAAGACTGGGCCTCCAACCGCCTTTTCTCACCGGTGGCACCCAGAGCAGCAGTAAGGGCACTGGTCCTCGGTGACCTTTGAGAGGCATAGGGCAGGGACAGGCACAACTGAGCCTTGCCAGCAGCTGCCCCAGAAAGCTGGTGAGGCCGATGGAGAAGTTATTTGAGGTTGAGGACAGAGGGGAGAAAGAACAGCCCCAGGAATTTGAGCAGGAGCTATCCTGGTTGCCACCGTGCCTTTCTATTGGGTTGTTTATTACTACACAGCATGCAACAGGGGGCACGTCTTTTATAGGGGGAGGTAAACAGGAATGACCTCAGCACAGTGCTTCAAGTTGTTTAATTAGATTGCCCTTCACATTTTTATCACATGTTTCAGCTAGAGCCCAGACTGCAAATGCTGGTTGCTCCAAAGTCAGGCTGAGCATGGTCGTACATGCGCGTGTCCTTGCATACTGATAATTCACCAGCTTGTTCAGCTTTTTCTTACAGTGTTTCCATCGGTGTATCCTGACTCTTTTACTGTCTTGGCAGGGTTGTTACTGAGGTAAGAAACAGTGCTGGCTTCAGCTACCGTGATCTTTTTCCTGTCTTTTAAATAAATCATTCAACACATAAGACAGCAAAAGAAGGAGGGAAGGTGAATTTTTTTTCTTTTTTTTTTCTTTCTTTTTTTTTCTTTTTTTGGCATTTACTTCCTATGGTTTTGTAGCCCTTAAAGCGATTGTGCTTTGAACGCTGATAACCTGTTCAGTATCAGGTACACATCTGACTTTTCTCTCTGTACAACCTGGGCACTTCCCACTTTCTTTGCATTCTCACAGCACTTCTGTGGATCAGGAAAGCTGTACTTCATAAATTCCATTTCATAAATAGATAAATACTTAGTAACTTCAATAAAATCCTCTTTTTTTATTTTCAATAAAGGGAAGGGGGAGAAAATTTTCTGCCCACTATCACGTGAGTTAGTGGTAAGAGAGGTAAAAAAGCAAACAAATCCTAACTTTCTGGATCATGTCATCTCTAACAATTGTTTTCTAAAAGATTCAAAGTTCCTATTACAAGCCCAGGGGAGTGATATACTAACAGGAATAAGGGATCTAACGTAAGGAAGGTTTTGTGTGGAGTATCAGTTTAATTCTCCACATTCACTTCCTTGAATCAAGGTTCAATCAACCACTTCAATGCCTGATTTGCCACTCCTCTGAACCCTCTAGCTGCTGCTGAAAGAACTTCAGTCTAGTTTAATTCAGGATATGCACATAAAAGCAGATGCTGGTAATACAATAACACTCCTTACTTTCCATGTTCATGTCTTCTGTACTTAAAGTTTCAAACACTATCTTAAGGAAGCTACTTTGAACCTTCATTTTGCAATATTTTTAGGAAAGCTTTAGAGTGTAGCGTTTTAAAGACTATAAAAATAAGCTAGCCATTTGGAGAATCTTGTTCAGTAAAATTATATATGAAAAACCATTGCCTTTTTGTAGTTATATAAAAATTAATTTACCCACAAAATAATTTTAAATATATTTTGAAAACTTCCCTGAATGCTATATCTAATGCAAGGTGCTCTTCTTACTGAAATCCATGGGAAGAGATTCCTTCTTTGTGGACATGACAACCACCAGGAAATAATCTGAGCTCTACTAAACGCCATAGAAATACAGATGTTATCATGACAACAGCGTTTTAGAAATACTTCATGGTTTTTCACTCCTACTGTTCATCTATATGGAATTTCAAAGTCATATCCTTTCCACTGTCACTGTGACACTTAGAAATGAAGCAAGGGAAAACAAGGTATACGTCTCTCGTTGACTGTCTACTCAAATGGTAACTCTTCCTTGCCAATTACAGTGGCAATATTATGCTACATTGGTGTAGACAAATTTCATTATTTTATTTTCTTGTATTACATGTCTTAATGGGTAGGATAAGTCTTGCCCATGACACTGCAGTCTTTCTTCTTCAACGAAGATGTTTTAGTGAGGACATCAGTAACAGCAAATTTTCTCCAACACAGTAACATTCCTGATTTTATATAAAATAGATCAAAGTAGAAGAAATTAATACATATGGTGAAAAACTGTGGATTTTATCTCGTCTCTTTTCATGTGTGTGACCATTGACACAACAAGCCACATGACTTTTCTGCATGTAAATACTCAAATCACTAAATGCAAGTCTGTAATATTTACCAAATTCCTCAGTGTTGTTGATTACTGTAAACTCTTATAATATTTTCAAAACACATGTTGACATTTGAAATGAAAATCATCAGAAGGAAACAACCACAAGCACAAATTTTTATAATGCAAGCTTCAACTAAGTCAAATGCTCTTTTTTGAGAGTGACACCTATGTACTGAGTCTCAGACAGCAAGCAGCACAGTTAACCTAAACTCAGCCTAATTTTTTGGTCTCCACGAGAATGTCAACTAAGACTACTGTGATTCCTCCAGTGCAACATTTGAACAGGATGCTCGAGCTGAATGGATTCTGTATTTTGTTTATTTAAACAAATAACATGCTTACTGAAAGTTTTGATCATCCCAAACCATGTTCTTTACAGGCTTTCACCTGGGGAAAAAATGGGTTGAAATTTGCAAAACTGCCATGATGTACCCCTTACATTCAAGTTGGGATACAGTTTCCACATTCAGACACATCATTTTAGGTGTCTGCTTGTAACGAAGGTATCCAGCTCCCATTAATGTCAATAAAGATCTAGTCTATAGAACACGTGAGATATCCAGAGTGCAGAAATCTGGTCAGCTCACATTAAAGTAGATATCTACATTATTGACTAGACTCCTGTTGGCCATAATGGGAATTTGGACATATAGTTTGTACGCAGGCATCAACATGTAGTTACATAAATGTAGGTATCTGAGTCTGTCAGCTGAATCCCATTCCCAGTGTAGGCTGTAGAAGAGCCAAGTGCAGTCCTGCAATTTTCCAAAAAGAATTTTAATCCTCCCCTACTAGAAAGGAGAATTTGCTAATCACCAGGTATCTAATCTCGTCTGTAAAACCTCTTCATGCTGTGTACATAACTCGGCATTAATTGGACGAAAAGCAGGACTCCAGGTGCCCTGCCAGCTATTGCACATCCCACCGGCATGACTGCGTCTCTTCTCTCCTGTTGCATCGTGGCTTGTGTCCTGGCACTGGGGCACCCTTTTCCTCTGGGGGACTCAGAGCCAGACCCGTGACCCACATCCAGTGGAGCAGGAATTTAAATGTTGTGTGTCCCACAGTGTTCTGAGCTGCTGGTGGAGAAGGGCTTCTTGCCCTCCCTCTTGATCATTTTTAGCAGTTCAGTGAGTCTTGGCTTTGTCCTGTTCCATGCCTGGACTTTTACGTGCTTTTGGTGAGGGAGGGATTGTTTGCTGTTGGACTCTGGTTGAAGTTACCATAAACTCACGCTGCGGTCTGGGGCTGGAAGGGAGACAATAATAGCTTTCTTGATTAAAAAATAAATAAATCTCCCAGCTCGCAGAAAAAATAACTGATTCTGAGCCTAGATTCATTTTTACCAGGTTTAAAGGTAGGGAAATGTTGCAGAATGTTACTGTTCCACAACATTTCAATAGGAAAGGGATGGAGGTGTAAAACTGACTGATAAATGTTCAGATTATGTCTTCTTGTTGGTTATAGGATAGCATCCAATATAAACAGAGTAAAAAAAAAATCCTGTGCATTCACAGTGACACTGCCTGAAAGCTCCTCCTGATTGCTGTCTTGGACATATGGTATGAATTTACTTGTAATTCACTAAAAGCTTTTTTTGAATGACATCAAAAAGGGAAACACAGGGTGCATATTGACTTCAAGGATATTTAGTAATAAGTAGTACAGCTGGGATCTTCTAATTATTTCCATAAGTATCAGTTCATCAGAATAGTCCAACTGGGTCCTAGTGAATGACATAGACTGTTATAAGGATGAACAGGAGGAAAAAATCTTTTTTTTCCTTTTTCATTGACCTAAATAAGTTTATATCCATTAATAAATCAAAATAATATTTGAGTAACAACCAATTTCTTCTTTTTCTTTGACTTTACTGTGGTGAAACTGATCCCAAATTGTTACTTTTTAGAATGTCTGGTTTACTATCATTCTGCAATGCAGCTAAAAATCCCTTAAAACAAAGTATTGCTTCCCTGAACATAAGTTATTTTATGGGCCAGTTAATTAACTAATATGTTACCTGAATTCATTCCTGTACTAAGTCATTCATTAGGCAATTATGAGACCATTCAAGGAGCTTCAAATAGATTTTGGTAGCATAGCATAGATAATTTGACATCTTTTGAAAAGAATAAAGGAGAATTAAAAAATGCATGGTAGCAGCTACAGTTATTTTTCAACATTCCTACCCTTTCTCTCATAATCACTGGCACATAAAGGAAGATCAATCTATTTCAAAAGCTAGTCCCTGATAGTCTAATCTTTTTTGGCAGTCTGTCGCTAACTAGAAAAGCCTAACTGCTTCCTGAATCTTTAAGAGCTATTCAGGTATGTTCTTGTGCATATCTTGCAAGCACGAACTCCTCATTAAAAGGAAATATCCTTCATCAGACCTTTTTGATGCCCATGTTAATTTAGATCCAACCAGAAGTTCATTAGAGTTCTTGTAATCTGTTTAGAAAATAGTACAACAGAAGGAAAGTTTGGTGAAAGCTTAGGTGTAACTGTGCAGTGATGCATACAGAAATGTAAACTTACATAACTAGTTTAATATTGCAAACACAGTTAGAGCTAGAAGTTCAGCACTGCATGAAAACAGTACGGACAGTCCTGATCAAGGGTTTACATCAACAGGATAAAAACCAGGATCTGTATCTCACTAGCCCCCTTAGTTGCCTGAGCACTCCCTGGTCCATGTGAAGGGTTTCCTTCGCTCTTGTGAGCATAAATTGTTCAAGATTATACTGGAGAAAACATGCTCCTAAACATTGCTCACCTGTCAGCTGAAGGGCTGGGTCAGGAACTTATGGGAAAAGGAGGTAGTTTTAAAATCATAGAATAAAATCATAGATTGGTTTGGGTTGGAAGGGACCTTTAAAGGTCATCTAGTCCAACTTCCCCTGCAATAAGCAGGGGCATCTTCAACTAGATCAGGCTGCTCAGGTTGCAACCTGACCTTGAATGTTTCCAGGGATGGCACATCTACCACCTCTGGGGGAAACCTGTCCCAGTGTTTCATCACCTTCATTGTAAAAATTTTTTTCCTTCTATCTTGTCTAAATCTGCCCTCTTTTAATTTAACGCCATTACCCCTTGTCCTATCCCAACAGGTTCTGCTAAAAAGTTTGTCCCCATCTTTCCTGTAGGCCCCCTTAAAGTACTGAAAGGCCACCATAAGGTCTCCCAGGAGACCTCTCTTCTCCAGGCTGAACAACCCCAACTCTCTCAGCCTGTCCTCATAGCAGAGATGCTCCAGCCCTCTGATCATTTTTGTGGCCCTCCTCTGGACTCAATCCAACAGGTCCATGCCTTTCCTGCACTGAGGGTTCCAGAGCTGGACACAGTACTCCAGGTGGGGTCTCACCAGAGTTGAGTAGAGGGGCAGAATCACCTCCCTTGACCTGCTGGCCACACTTCTTTTGATGCAGCCCAGGATACAGTTGGCTTTCTGGGCTGTGAGCGCACATTGTTGACCCACGTCCAGCTTTTCATCCAACAGTACCCCCACGTCTTTCTCCTCAGGGCTGCTCTCAGTCCCTTCATCCCCTAGCCTGTATTGATACCGGGGGTCTTGCCTTGACCCAGGTGCAGGACCTTGCACTTGGTCTTGTTGAAACTTTGAGATCCTGTTCTGCAGAGTACACAGATAACTAAAGTCAGTGAATACTGTCACTTCTCAAGGGGAAGGAGGAAGAAGTAGAAAAAGGAGGTTGTAGTGATAGTGTAGAGAGTCTACCACACAGTACTCAAAAGGGGAGGATATTTAGAAGATGCCACCATCTTCCTTTTAAGCACTGGGGTTTGACTAAGTCAGCTTTGGGACATGGAGCTCTTTCTCTGCCTCTCATCACAAGCTATCTACACGTCAGCCAGGTGTAATACTTTGTTCCTCCCCTCAGACCTGTCAGTCAGTCTTGTTGCCTCTGAACCAGAACTCCATGCTGTGGAAGCCAGCGTCAGGACTGGCCACCATGGACACAGCAGTCTGAGACACAGGAACCACCGGTTGACAGAAATCCTACTGAAGTGCCCAAACATTTTTCCTCAGAAGAAAATAATGGACAAGTACATGTGAATGGGCTGTCATGGAAAAAAAACACCTACCCCAAGGGAAAACAATATTGTGACCATATAATGCAATTTTATGAGCAGAAGTAACATCTTCTCTAACCCGAGACATTTAAGCCAGGTTTATAATTAGGGTAGTTTATTCTGGTGATCAGTTGTAGTTTGTGCACAAGTAGTACAAAGCAGCTGCCTTCAGAAATTCCAAGATAATTACTCATTAATCCTGGGATGCCTTTTCCCATTCATACCCCCAGGGACCATATAACTTGGAGATGACCATGAGTTGTAATGTTAGGGGATAGCTAGGATTTTTGACACCCAAGGCATGGAAAAAGGATTGGGGCCTTCTAAACAAAGGGAAAATGTGGTTTTGGAGTGAGGGAAGTGGTGATACCAGCTGCACAGGCAGGTGCTGCAGCTCTCAGGAGAGGAGACAACCATGGTGCAGAGCTAGTGCGGGGAGCGGGTGATTTAGGAAAAACTGTGCTCCTGAACCGCATGGCATCAGCTCCAGCCCAGTCCTGATAAAGCCACCCTCTCCACCAGTAAGGAGGTGTCCATATATGTTATTTAAATAGGAAGCCCAATTTTATTTTTCTTCCTAAGATTTTTATTTTGGTTAGGGTTAAATGTTTTACATGTATCTGCAAACACCTACCTTCCGCCTCTACTTTTTAAACTTTCCTTTTCCTAGGTTAAATGGTATCAGTGGGAAGTCACTGTCCACGCACATATTTGCCAAAAAAAAAAAAAAGCCTCCATTTTAAGCATGGCCTGTCCTGGCAAGGGAAACACTCAGTGATGTGCGCATAGGAGTGATGAAGTGCATGCTCTGTAAGCAGGGATGTTTATGCTGATTCCTTTAGATGAAAAGGACTGCATTCGTTGACCCTTGGGAGCATATAAACATTTAATCAGAACATCATTCAGCAGTAAACACGTGCTACCTGGATGAATAAGACCTGTTTGATTTCAGACATGTTATTTAAATTATATATATACAAAATACTAGATTATTGGAGGGGGAAAGGCTAGAGCAAAAGAGAGAGAGGTCCTTGCCCTCAAGATTTGGCATTGTGTTGAGAAATAGAACTAATTTAAAGGAAAGTAATTGTCACGGTAATACCCTCTGAGAGTCTGAGATTAAAGAACAAATGAACTGAAATCCTGTGCCGCCCACACCCTGTCCAGTGCCATGCAACACGTTCAAAATGTTGTTCAGGTCAAAGAAAGGGGCTTGTCTGGTGCTACCCTTGTAGTAAAGACATCTGATGTTTTCTTCACATTTTCATATGTGAACTGTTGATAATTCACCAACACCTAAATTTTTGATGTGAGATGGGACTGAGTCCTTGAATAAGACCTTTCAGAAACAGAATATGTGGCTTCTAGCCACACAACCTCATTCATCCCAGGGTTATGTTAGTAAAACACTATGAAATCCTACCAGTGAACAAACCATATCAGTAGTTACATCTACAGTGATAAAAATATCTAACTCCTGAGGAAGTCCACAGCCTTCATGGTTTCAACAGCTTTTGTCCACTTTGCTCAGAAATAGCCCCCTGGAGTGGACTGGCCACATTTCTATGGCCTCCCATTTAATCTGAGTTTCCTTTGCATCTCTTGTCGTGCACCCAAAACCCTAAGACATATTGATTACTTCTTGTCTTTTAACAGTCCATAGTGCTGCATATGAGTGCTACTTATATCACTCTATTACTTAGGGGAAAAAAATGTATTTTCTCTTCTTTTATAGAAAGCAATGAACCACATTGACATGACTTTTTTTTAAAGGCAAGAAGAATTATAGTAATTACTTGAGAAACCTGCAAAGTCTTCATACTTATCAGTTAAGTCTTTTCTAAAACAGACATGCAAACTTCATAGGAGAGAATACAACGCATATCCTTGTTTTTGTTCGTTGAGCGCATGTGTACTACAGAGAACTTGTAAAATTGTTTTCAGACTCCAATTCTTGCAAGTTGTTCTGGTTAGAAACAATTATTATTAAATAGATATCTTTGACATAACTCTGTTTAGTTAAAAGAATCAGGTATGTTCCCACTCCCCAGTTTCCAGAAAAACACAAATAATTGTTTTGCTTGGTTACAGCATTAGGACTTTTGGACAACATAGCTCAGTCTTTCTCAGAAAGTTCAAGAAGTATTGTGAAATATTTCTTTACTGGATTTTTAATTCTTCCAACACTCACCTCTACCCACAATTTCTCCATTTGTTGCACCAAATCCCTGATACCTTTGCATTTGCCAATGCTATAGTGGCATACATATAACTTGGTTTTGATTAGGAGAATTACATTTTAGTTAGCTGCTCCCTATAAAAAAACTAGAAAGCTTCTTAACTTCTAGTTTGCAGGTGTGATTAAAATCCCCGAACTTTTTGACTTAGTACTTCAGGACAACTTGGTAGCGCGTGCATCCTCAGCACTACCTCATACATTTACACACTGCAGAACATTTCACAGCAGTACAAAAAGCACGAAGTAACCAAGGTGCATGTCAACAGGTGAGACTTTCCTTTTGCATTTAAACCCAGAGTTAACTAGCTTAACCAATGGTGTAATCAAGCTTACCTTAGTAACCAGCGTTTACCCCACTCTCATCACCCCAGCTGGTAGTCTGAAACTGTGGGCTATTTTGTACTAGCCCCACTAGGTTTGGTGTGCATCCCTGTGACAGAGAATGGGGAAAAAACTGTGTCCTCTAAAAGGCAGAGAAGCCCACAGCTGCTCCAGAAAAGAGTCCTTTTCATTTCCTATGGATACTCGGCACTGCCAGTTTGTATAGGCCAACCCTACGGGCATTAATTAAAATTAGGCAGAATCTTTCTATTCATTTTGACAAAAGTTAACTATGTAGGATGTATTCCTAAGTCCTATATTCATAACCCAAATGGCCAACATCCATAACCTATTACTCAGTGAAGAACTTAGGATGATAAAGAGCCACTCCTTTTATGCCCACCAAAATACGACCCTATCTCAGAGTAAGGCTGCAAGTACTGTGACATGACTACAGCTACTACCGGTGGTTATTTGTGATATTACTGTTGAGCTTGAGTACAATACAGAAGTCCCTGTACCGCTGTAGAAATGTGGGAGTTGATTACAACTAACGGTGACTAGCCCACAAAGCCTACAAGACCTACAGTATAAATGTTCCCTTTTGGTCTGATTTCTGACAAATAAATAAGAAAACGGGACTTTGTAATTTTATTTTTTAAGTGATTCTGGCAAGTCTCTGCTGGCTGAATCACAGGTGTAAAACAGATCAAAAAGTCACAAATCAACTAAGAATAAAGAGCAGTAAGTAAAGATAAAGTTTCATTCTGTTAATTACAACCCAGCTGCATGGGAAAAGTAGGTGATCAGCTGCAATTAAGGCAATGGGTCTCATACTGGCCCTGATGTCCCACGTGTGGCTTGTGAGTGTGGGCTGGGTGTCTTGCTGGTGCTCTTCTGGTCTGCTGCTGAAGTCAAAAAGCGGTAAGCAGGTATGACACTTGTAAAATACAATACACCTTCTTTGTATTTGACTATTGTTTTGAGGAGGTGTTCTGGTGAAGTTGGGTGTTTACTACTTTTGCATAGTGTGTGTTGTATTTGCTTCAGTGTTAATGCTTTGTTGGGGAAATGAGTTCTTGGGGGTTTTTTTGGTGGGGTTTTTTTGTTTGTTCTCAATAATGTTGTGCTTATGGTTAATGGTTCTTTAAAGTAGATATCTTTTCTAGTTCAATCAGTTACAGCTGGTGTTAATGATACTTGACTGTGTTTAATTTTGCTTTTCCTGTCATTGACCGCTTTTGGACAGATGAACCAAACGCATAGAGGCATGGGTGAATATTGTCTGTTTGGAATAGAATACTTTTCAGATGCAGCAAGTATTTTCCGAAGTTACACAAATATTCTTGGATGAAAGAAGAAATAATGTTTCCCCTCCAAATCATATTATGATATTTTATCATAATGTCTCCACCAAAAAATTACAAGGGCATTACTGTAAACTACCCTTTCTTGTTTGCTTCTCTGCCTTCTTTTATTGATGGCAGTCTTCTCTATTTGATGTGTGCATGTCTTAGTCCAGACCTCTTGCGTCTGTGAAAATGTCAGATTGTGTTAATTTATTTTTTATTTAAGCACAGAATAGTTAGCTGTAATTAGACTACAAGTCCATGTTTCTCAGTAGGTTAGATCAGGAATGTTTTTCTAGGAGACTATTTCTTACTCCTTCTTTTGTTCATTTTCTTTTTTAATCTGTTTGTTTATGGCTTTGGTCCCTCTGTCCCCCAACCCCTGGAGATGCTCGTTAACCTGCATAGATTGTAACATCACTCCCAAAGGAAGAAAGCAGGGGTGGGGGGAATGAAGGAAACAACTTTCCTCTCAACACCCCATGCTTCTCTTTTCTGCACTATCAGTTGTTTGCTCTGCTCATCTCACGCACCTTTTTTGGACTGTCTTTTCTACGCAGGGAAATGCTGAGGCTTTTTCTTACCAGGCATGCAGCACGTAGAGCGATGGATCTGCATCCTTACTGACGTTTTATTGCTGCTGTCTGTGAATAACTGGTAATGAAGTTTTGAAAAGTGAAAGTGTATGTGTTTCGGAGGCATCAATCCCTCCCTACCTGCCAGTAATCCCAATTAAGATGCTTGGGTACTTAGCAGCTCTGAAAACTGGTCCAAGAGGTTTTTTGGCTCATACTCCTTCATTCCTCTCCTTTGCTATCTGTGTGCTCTGTCAGCCCCACACCTATCACAAAATCCAGGTATTTGCTTTCTAAGTGGGATGTCCCTATGTTTAAAATTTTATATGTGATGATAGTTTCTTCTGAAAATAACAGCTAATCACCTGTTTTAACAAAAACTGAGACATGGTGAGTTGTTCTTACTCCTGTTGAGATGAATAAGAAAAAAAAACAACCCTGTTGCCTTCAGTGAAGGAAATACTGCACACAGCTGTGAACCTCGGGGCTGGGACAGTGAAGTACTTCAGCTTGCTGTTCTGTCTCTTCTGCTAAAAATCGGTAAATGTAGATTCTTCATGGCTGCAGAAGCCAAACCTTTTCATAAATTTTCTGGAACAGAGAACGCAGTAGCTAATGTGCGTTACACAGGCTTAATGTTAAGTCTGTAATATAAACCCTGGGTAATGCTAGTGAGATAAGAAAGTACTTAAAAATAATAGGTCCGACATGTAGGAGTTTGACTCTAAGTGAACATACAGAGTCCCAGTAGGCAGGAGACGATAATGCTTAATGATGTCTTTTCTTCTGAGATTCTTTCCGGGCATCATAACCAATATGTAAAACATAATCTGAGTCCTGTGGGGAAGGCAGACAAGGGAAGCTTAAATTAGGCTGAGTCCTGAGCTTGTTACTTGAGAATAACTGCAGCTGAGTAACTGGGTCAGTTGCCTGGGACTCGACTTTGGGACGATGGCATTTGAGTGGATGGGAAAATAACAAGGAGTTTATTTTTCATAAACACTTTTACAGCATTTAATAAAGGCATTACTGGAAGCAAAGGATACAGATGCCAACATGTGCGGGTGGGGAAGCTGAAGAACTCTTATTTTTAGGGTTGTACAGAAAATCTAATTTGTTTACCTGATTTCTTCAGAGGAAAAAACCAAACAGACAAACCCAAAACAAAACAACCCCACTGTCTGAGCTAACCCAAAACAAGAATCAGTCTTTCTTTTGCCAGAACAAAACCCCACACAAATTGTAGGGAGGAGGTGGGAATTAAATGAGCAAAATGCGACACTTAGATGCTGCAAAAACAATAATTTAGCTAGCCTTGAGTTTCATGTCATTTAGAAGTGGGAAATGAAAGCACTTCTTTTAATAACATTTCTTAGTTCAAAATCGCCAGCGTATCTTTATTTTTAGTTGAAATTCACCAAATGCAGTGAAGCGATTCCCCAAAGTCGGTAGGACCTCGCAGATAGCTTTCACAAGCCTGCATTTTAACACGGGACAGGTGACTCTTCTTCAAATCCCCCCTCACCTCTGCTTATCAGCAGAGCTTTCCAAACTAAAATTCTTCTAGTTTTCAGCAACGGTGAGACTCGAGGTGGAAAGCGCTACCCCGGTAAGGGGGCCGGGCGGTTTTCCCAGGCGGCTGCCGGGGGCGGGAGCCCGCAGACCGAAATCACCGACCGGGGTCTCTCCGTGGGCCCCTCGGCTCTTGCCCAGCGGCGGCACCGACCTTCACCTGAAACCTGAGCCGCGGGAGGGAGGGAAGGAGAGAAGGAAGGAGGGAGGAAGGGAGGCGCCCGCCGCTATAAAGCCGGGCCGGGGCGGCCGCGGCGGGGCTGGGGGCACCGCGCCCGGCGGCCGTAGGGGGCCGCAGGCACCCGCGCGTATGGGCACAGCGTGGGTTGTAAAGGTAAGCTGAAATAACACGAGGGGAAAAAACACAGCTATCAAAAAGGAGGCTTAAAAAAAAAAAAAAACCACCAAATTTTTTTTGTGTGTTCAAGTTGACTGTGCATTTTTTTATCATTATTTTAGCCTACATAAAATTCGGGGGGGGCATTTTTGCCCTTTTTTTTGTTCTTACAACCTGTATTTGGGATACATCAAGAAGAGCCTAGGGAGACTTGGAGTATAAGTCATTTACTGCCTCTAAATCTGGCTTAGTTGGTGTATGGCATAATGCATACGTGTATCTTTAGTCTTTATTGTTATAATCATGGTCCTGTTACGGCTGTTTGATAAGTTTTAATCAAACACAAGATCATGAGGGAAATTCTCTATTCTGTAATAGGTCATCCATAATAGTCTGTGTATGAATGATCTAGGGATTTAGCAGAAATGACTACTAAAACAGGCTACTGAGTTAGGTTCCATTGTTCTAGCTTGCACTGTTCTTGATATCTCATTCAAAGTAGTTCTTTATCATGCTGTTAACGTATTTCTTTTAGTCGTTATAGTTCAGTAGGACGATGCTAAGATCAAAAATGTAATGAGTCGTGGAAAAACCCACAAATATTTTAATGTGAACTTTTTAAATATCAACTGTTTCTAAATGTTTTGTTGCTTTTTTTAATGTAGGTTTTGATTAATATGACTTTCTCATAAGCATACAACAAAGAAGAACAATGAAGGATTGTTTTGTAAATTCCACAGAAAAGGACCTTTCTGATGTTGGTAAGCCACAGGCATGAAAGCAGTGTATGTGTTTGAGGAATGTATTCCACAGGTCCAAATCTAAAAGTGCATTGTAAGTCTTTCCTGATTGCCATAGTGGTTTTATAGGAGATGCCACAATGAGTTTCCAGTGAAATAAAGCCGCCACCTACAAAACATTTATGCATGAATCATCCCACCAAGTACAACAAAACTCATTCACATGGGTAAAACTATTTAGGTGAGTCCTAGCCTGGGCATGAAAATGCTAGCTCAGTAAGGTGGAAGCACATTATTGCCTTCGAATTGTTGTCTAAACCAGTCTTTGTAGGCTGACTGACAGTAGAAACAATGTGTGGATAATTCTATTCATAGTGAGTCAGCAGTTAAGATAAATGTAAATTGGGGATGGCTGGTGTGTGGAGCTGTTTTGTCCCCATTCACAGCTGGCTCCCTACTGTGGTTGCTCATCAGTTTCTTTATCCATTTATTACATCTCATTTTATGGATTTAGAATCATAACCTTTCTGGGGTATGATTCCTCTTTTGTCTAGACTTCTAAAGCCCCTGGCGCAGAGGAAGTGGGATGCGTGGCAACTACTGCCATACAAAGACATAATGAAGATGGTTATTACAGCCAAAGGCATGATTCCTCGGTTAACTCGGATGTATTCCTTGTTACCTACAGCAATTATAGCCTTCACTATAAGCAATTACACTTATGTCAGTAGGGCTTCTCCTCATTTGCATTCAGTTGTGTAGGTGTTTGCAGAGTTATTAGTTTTTGCTTTTAGTTTTTCATAGCCTTTCTAGATAAATATATTTCAGTTGTAAAAATGAAGTTTGTTTCCATCTCAGAAATAGAGCTGGAAGCTTTTTTTCTGGAGTAGAGGAGATGAACTGAATTGAAAGGAAGTTTCAAGAAAAACTTACCAGGCTGTTCCACAAACATGAGGAAAAATTAGTCTTTAAGTTTAATGCAAAAGAGTCGGCAGTGAGAGTTGCGTGAAACTGGTACAAAATATGGGATATTATGTTTTAAAAGTCTGGGGTTTATTTCACAGAATCTGCAAGCAGGGGGTATGACAACCCTTCTTTCCAACATGATGAAAATCTTGAACAAAGTGAGCAGCTAAAGCATGGGAAAAAAACGTAGGTATTCTTTGAACTTAACATATTGGCCACTGGCGTACTGCGGGGGGTGTGTTAATACAGCTTTGCTAGAAAAAGCTCATCTTAATTAGTCTCTTGTATTTTCCTCTAGGAAGGAAAATGGGAAGCCCGAGAAAAAGGTGGTTGGCATTTTTGAGTTGGTTAGTGTCCATTTTGTTGGTGGGCTTTGTATTTCCTTTTCCTTATTTGTCATTGTGAGTTTTTTATTTATGAATTGCAATTGACAGGCAATCAAAACTGGAGAAGAAGCCTGAGACCTATGTAAAACTACCGCAGGTGTTAGACCTTTCTAAAATTTGGCCTGTTAGGTCAGATTCCCACCTTAGTGTATCGGTAGCACTTAGAGCAGTCCAACCTTAGTGCTGTTGGAGGTTGAAGATCACCCCTGCTGAGGACATATATGCTGCACAGGCCCTTGCCTTGGCTCTGTAATGAATTTATCCTGTGTTTGACCTCTGAGGGATCTGCTGTCTGAGAGAACCACTGGTGTGGTTTTGTGTCAGTTTTCTATACAACAGCTATTCCCAAATAACTCTTACACGTGGACTTGCTTATTCTGGAATAAGAACTTTTATTCTTCTCCGGTTTATTCCATGTCCATTTACACTTTGGAAGAGGGTTAGGACAGTCAGGAATAAAATGTTCTGATTTCAGATTAACCACATCCAGAAATAGCTATGGCAGTTTAAATTCACATCCTTCTTTAAACCAAACAAATGTTCAAGAGTAGACAAGCCTTATGATACAATCTCTGCTGCAAACATTTTCTACTGGTAGATGTAAAGCAGGTGCTGGTCGATAACTCACTCTTGTTTACATTTCAAAGGCATTATCTTAGTAAATATGTAATTTACTGGAACACAAAATGCAATGTTGTACGGAGATCATCATCACTTAGAAACATGTAGGACATACACTTTTTTTCCCCCGCCCCTGCTGAGTTGGGGAAGAACCATGTGTCCTGCCAGTATTCCCTTAGCAGCCTTACTGAGTGCTGATTTAAAGATGTATGGGACTTACTACAAAATTCTTATGTTCTGACTTTACCTTCAGTTAGAGTGTTGTTGCTGCTTAGAATACATGGGTAGAAACAAAGTGTGTTCTGTAAGTCTGCTGTATTGCAGCAAATACGTGAACTATCAGGCATAATTTCACTTTTTTCCCCCCTCCCTTTTTTTTTCTATTTAATGCTCACATAGTTTTGCTATGCCGATTGGGTGGATGTCCTTTTGATGGTAGTCGGTTTGGTCGCAGCTGTTGCAAATGGTACTGGATTGCCACTTATGATCGTCATCTTCGGAGGGATGACAAACAGCTTTGTTCTAAGCGGCGTGAAATCAAACATATCAGAAGGTAAAAAGTTAAAAAATTAGACTTCTCTACACACCAGTTATGTTTTGCTACTGGAGCTAAGATTTGTTTCTTTTTCTTTTCCCAGACTGTGCACTGGTGCACATCTGAGCAAGTATATAATGAGGAAAATTCATCCTGCTGCAAATTACCTGATTGTTTTAGTCTATCTTTAATGGCTTGAACAGGACAAAAGCAGTGCATTGACTGTGCTCTTTATGAATGAACTTCAACTTTGGCAAGATAGGAAGGAGCGTGACCGCCTTCTGTATCATCAGTTATCAGGCACTGTAATTACTAGAAGTTCAGAAAAAATAAATGTGTGTTTGCCAAATTATTTTGTATTTTGCAGAACACCTCTTGCAAAATATAAAACATTCAAACACCGATGACCCTAGATCGCCATGATTTATCTTCTACGTATAATACTCTCACAAATATTGCTACTTTTTTTTTCCCCCCTCACACACAGATACTTCAGTAAATAGTTCCAGCTGTCCATCAATTCCAGGCATAGATATAGAAGCTGAAATGACAAAGTAAGAGTCTTTGTAGTTATTCTGTTAATAGAGTGTTGGGGGATTTTCCTTTACTGTGTTGTCCCTTTTTTGCAGAAACCAAATGTTTCTGCCTTCTCAAAAAGGCTTCCTGATTGTGTACCGCAGGCTTCAGTATTTACTTTTATGGGGTAAATGAAGACTAACTGTTGCTCTGTGTGTTTAATTTCTCTCACAAGATGCAGTGGGGTCATATAGCCTTTTGTTCCCTTATCACAGGTTTGCTTACTACTATGTGGGAATTGGCTGTGCTGTGTTGATCTTGAGCACCATCCAAGTATGGACGTTTTTGATTGCTGCTACGAGGCAGACAGCCAGGATCCGGCAGAAGTTCTTTTTTGCAGTGCTCCATCAGGAGATGGCTTGGTTTGATACTACCCAGATAGGAACGCTGAACACCAGACTGACGGAGTGAGTGCTCTGTTCATTTTTTATGCCCCTAAGTGTGATATTTAAAGCAAAACTGCCATTTGTCTTCTATGGAATAGCCTATAGAGAGTTTAAAAAAAAAAAACAAAAAAAAAACACAACACAAATCCAAACCTAAAGTGTGAAATATTACAGCTCTGAGGAAGAAATTCATCATCTTTTTCAGCTTCATTTGTGCAGTTGCTGTGATGCAAGCATTGGAAGGGTTTTTGCTATGAAATGCCTGACATTGGCTTTCTAATGTCCATGAAGTATATGGCAGACAGGACTAGATAAACAGCTTTGCTGTCTCCAGCTAGTTTACAAACACTGAAAGCTCTGACACTTTATTGAATGGAAATGAGCTTGCATTTACATCCAGCCAGATCTCGGACTGGACTCTGTCCAGTCAGTCTTTGGAGCTTTTCCATAGACTTAAATAGATTTAGGGATGAGGACTGTATGCATGAACACAGATTTCTATCCCCCCTTGCCCTGGATTTTAAGGTAGCTTTGGACAGACATGTGTCCTGAAAGATGTAGAAGAAGCTTAAATGAAACCACTCTCATCTCTAATATCTGTATGTGCTGGGAAGGGAAAATGGGGAAGGAAAATTTTATGAAAAACAGAGATTCTTCCAAATAACGTTTGTTCTGATAGAATGGAGGTAACCCTTGATCTGAGTCTGTATCCAAAGTTAAGAGCATCAAATGCGTCAGAGAGCTAAGCGGAAGGAATCATTTGCAGATGGTCACGGGAGGTGAGGAGGCTGTTTGGCTGTTTACTTGTATTGCTCCATTCAGATGCTGGATAAGGAAACTAAGTCATTTGTGACGTAGTGACAGGGCATAGAAACAGCAGAGAATGCTGGAAAATACAGAAAATGAGTCCTAAAAAATAGGAGGTTTCTGCTGTGTTTTGGCCACACAAGAGACTAATGGTACTGTTCAGTAGCTGTGGTTAGAAATTTCACTGTGCCAGTTAGGAAATGGCAAAGTTTCTGACATTAGGCCACACAGCATGAAACGGAGGGGGAGGGAGTTAGAATGAAAGGCATTCAAAGCTAACAGATCTTTTTTTTATTATTATTGTTATTTAAAGTGACATCAACACCATCCACGAAGGCATCGGAGACAAGATCTGTATATTTGCACAGTTTTTTGCCACATTTCTGGCAGGGATTATTATAGGATTCATCCACGGGTGGAAGCTGACACTGGTGATTTTGTCAGTCAGCCCTCTGCTTGCTGCATCAGCAGCAGTTTGGTCAACTGTAAGTGTGTGGGGGTTAATAAACAAAGCAAACCAGAAAAACATTACAACTCTTACGGACAGGAAGGGAGGAGAGAACGGGAGAAACCTAGTGTGGTTTCTAAGCTGGGAGGTTGGCCCCATCTTTACTATATAATTTCCACTCCTGTAGCTTTTCTCTGGGTTCCTAAGCACGTACTTCCATGTCATATTCCTTCTGTCCATGTACTCTGTCCTTGTGCCATATGGCAGAGGATAATCTGCATCAGACCATCTTCCTCGCACAGCACTTTCCTCATGCAGAGCACTGGGGAAGCCCAGGCACGTGCTCGCGACCCTCCCTCTAAACACAAATGCCCTCCAAGCTCTTCCCATCCGCACACACGCGATACCACATCTCTTGCAAATAACTTCCCAAGTTTCATGCTGTGCACAGAGTAGACACCAGGACATACATACAGCTACTGCAGACTGGAGTGATACAAATTAGTGAAATATCCGGAGAGGTTTTCCTTTCAGATAGGGAAATATTTTCCCCTTGTGATCTGTTGTAGCCACATTAATGGGTACCGCTTGTATTCCCAAGTGGTTACTTACATATAATACCAAAGGGTTTTTTTCTACTTACAGCATTTAAAATAAGCTAGGAAGAAGAGCATAAGAAGCTGTAATGTGATTGCCTGTCTTCAATGTCTACTCTTGCTCTAGCTTCTGAACAGCTCAGACACCCCCCAGAGCAGCCACGGCACACCTCCCTGAGCCCACAGGCATCCTAATGTGGTTCATAGGCTGTCCTCGGCTTGGGAGGAAAGGGAGTCAGTCATGAACCTCATCTGATGTAGTCTTTCACTTTAATGAGGACACAATGAGAGAGACTGCGCTGAATTTGGGGGAAATTCAGGGTACAGTTGACCCCGTCTTTCCTAAAATCTCATCTCGTGCCTTGAACGTTGATCATTCTTATTCACTGAATATGACATTCAGTGTGCGTATCCTTTCAGTAGGCTGCAATAACATCTGTTTTTCAACTTTTCAGCTTCTGGCATCCCTTACTGCTAAAGAGCTGTCTGCTTATGCCAAAGCAGGAGCTGTGGCAGAAGAAATTTTGACAGCAATCAGGACTGTGGTGGCTTTCAATGGACAGCAAAAGGCATTAGCAAAGTAAGTTTTTGAAATAATATTTAAAATATGGAAAAGGAGTTTGGCTGTGGGTTGGTTTTGTGGGGTGGTTGGGGTTGGTTTTTTTTTTTTTTTTTGGAGGGGCAGGGAAATGGGATTCTCCTTAGTGTCGTTTTATCCTTCTGTAAGTGGACGGCTCACCTGAAAATAAAGATCTGTAAATAGACCTAGTCAGTGAATGTAGGCTATTTTGTGTTATCACTGTAGCATAGACTCAAATTCCACCTCCGATTGAGATCTGGAGTTGAATTTAAAGTGAAAATGGTGAGAAGGTTATCTTTACCTAGTAGTCAAATGCAGCAAAGGATGCAATTAATTGCTTAACTTCTAGAACATGTGCATTGATGTTCTAATCTTTGATTAACGAGCTTATATTTAAGCTTCACTGGATAACAGCCTTAAGTAAAATTGCATCACTGGCTTTTATTGCTTTAATGATTTACACATAACATTAGTAGTCTACCTAATCCAGTGTTGGCCCTAGTCACACATAAAAGGTGAGGTGGATATGGCTGACCACAAATTTATTCACATATAAACGATGACATTCAGTATACAAATACAGGGCATCACCAATACCATGCAGTTGGGAAAGGCAAACCAGAAGACCTGATCCATACGATCCATGAATCTCTTCTATCTTTTTCAACTCTTATGTTTGCCCTGGTCTTGTGAGAATTTTCTAAGGTGATATTAGCCTTAGCTCAGGGTCCTGCTGCCTGCTCCTGCATTTGTGTGCTTCCAAGGGCTGAGCTCTGACTATCTTATAGTACTGTATTCTGCTTACTGGGATTTGTCCTTAAGTTGCAACAATATTAAGACCCTTTCTGCTTACACAATAAAAGTAAAAAAAGTCCTAAGATGGCCTAGATCAGTTGCCCCTCCTCCCCCATCTTCTTTTTGATCCCTGCAAATACCAGTGTCTGAAAATCTAGTGGTACGAGCTGCTTCAAACTACTTTTCCTTCTTTTTTTGAGGGGGTCTAGGGACAAAATAACTGATACCCAGGTAACTCCATGCCAGTAAGACCTTTTGTTTCCTCCACGGTTGGTCAGTCAGGCTCTTCCACAGCTCCACCTCCATTTAATGTAAAAGAGCATGGAAGTGTTGGCTCTCCTAGGAAGATCATCTACTAGGGACAAACAACTACCAGGGACTGACTAGGACATTTTGCGAACAGTGGATTGCAACTCTTACACAGCTCCTGAACAATGGCCTCAGAGTTAGGCAAAGCAACCTTTCACTGCACGGTGCCTCCACTGACCCCAAGTGTTTACACTTGCAAGGGACCTTCGGTCATCTGCTTCTGGCAGTGGCTTGGCTCTTCCTCTGTAGTTGAGTGATCACTGCTTAAATCCAGTTCTCATTTCCCTGGAGGTCCTACGATGCTGCTGATTTGAAGGCAGGGCTTGAGTTTTAAGAACACAACCAAGCCAAAACATTTAAATGTATTTGAGTAACAAATACAGCATTGGTAGCATGTGAGCAACTTACAGGAACAAAATTAGTGCACACTGTTTTAAGATTCCTTCCCGGCTGACTGAATTTCATGTCTTTGTACTCTGGGGATGTTTTGTATAGAAAATATGTATTGGAAAAAAAGTACAAGCTGCTGAGCGTGTCACTAACAAGTAAAAAGATATGCTATTCCTAGGCTATACTTTCCATAATAAGCTTGACTAAGTGAAAGCTATTAGCTGGAAACTATAGATGAATGAATGTGAACTATCCTTAGAAGGAATAATTCTCTCCTTGAACTTGTCAGTCTTTATACTGGTCTTCCGTGTTCACTTGTTTGCTATATTGCCATATTAATCAGCAAACTAACCTAAGGGAAAGATTCCTGACTTCCCAGAACGGCCAGTAAGAGAACAGCACTGCTGTCAGAGGGAGCTCTGGCTTCTATTTGTTTACCTGCCTTCATCAATAGTGCCTGGAGTTTGGTTTTGGTTTTGCCTTTTTTTAAATGTGGAAGACTAAACCTTACCTTTTGATAGGTAACGTTGATAAAACTTATTCAAATTTCTTTTCTGGACTAATGCAAACAAACAGCTCAAGGATGGTATCGTGTCTTCCATCATGATAACGAAGTCATGCTACTCAATTGGTTTCTACATGTCTTCCATAGCGGTATGAGAATATTATCAGTATATGTCAGAGCAAATTTATTCAAAGAAATTATATCCCTACTAGTCCTCTGTCAATAAATAAATAAATAAATCTGTATTCTCTTTGTGAGATTTTAATTGCTTTTATGGTCAAAAACCTCTTAATTAAAAAAGGGTACTGGGAAATATTGATCAAAATGGCATGTGGTACCTGTCAAATTAATGGTTTCCGTATCCACTTTCAGATATGATGCTAACTTAGAGATGGCTAGAAGTGTTGGAGTGAAAAAATCCATTACCACCAGCACATCTCTAGGTGTTTCACAATTTCTTATCTTTGGATCCTATGCACTTGCATTTTGGTATGGAACCAAGCTCACTGCTGAGGAGGAAAATTATGACATTGGCCGTGTGTTAATTGTAAGTACAGCAATGCAGCTTTGAAAAATGCTCTGTAATTTCAAGAAAATAGTTATGTAAGTGATGTATGTAATTATCTCTATTTTTTGCCCAGTGCTTGCTAAATTAGCTGTTAAAGACTCGCTTGGTATAAGAGAACAGAAAAGAAGGCATTCGCTTTAACTAGCTTTTGATGTAACAAGTTTGAACAGGGCACCTTGAATTCCCACTCTAATCAATGCAGAGGCAAAAGTATCTGCAGAGGATTACTTTCCTCACTTGTCTTGGACCCTATCACAGGGCAGGATGAACAACCTAGAGCTGGAGCTTAGGGAGCAAAGACAAGTAACCTGGACTGCCAGAAAAAGTCTAGCTAGCCACTAGGATTAATGAATCCCACTGGTGTGCTGAATGTGTACTGGGAAGTCCTCAACATCTCACTCAGCCACGACATCTTCTCTGCATTTTGGTGTTTACTTGCAGGCATTCACTGTACATTACCAATATGTCTAAGTTGGTATTGGTTTGAGGACATTTCGCTATCTTCTCGCTGTTGAAAGTTTGGCTACATGCTTAACTTTCATAATCAAGTGTCTTCTGATGTCTGACTCTTCAGTATAGTTCCTCACAGCATGTCAAGTTAATTGTGTGTTGGTCCCACAGGTGGGATTTCAGTTAAGAAACTCTGGATGAAGTTTTGCAAGCCTCTTAACTTTGGGAACGTCTGAAAAGCAACAGAGAAAGATATTTGTTCTATTTGTAGATGATAAAATATGCAAAAGCATCAAAAAGAAAATCCATTCATGCCACAAAAGCATATGTCAGTAATTACTATTCACCTCAGGAAAATGGGAAGTGGACAGGAACGCCTTTGAAATGCATCTTTCATTTTTGTATTTAATTCTCCTGGAAAGGGTGCACTAGAAAGACTTGGGCATTTAACAGCCGGGCAGTGGTGGCTCTGTAATCACTGCTAACTGTGGTGCTGCCCTCTGTCTGCAACAGGTGTTCTTCTCTGTGCTCGTCGGAGCCTTCTCCCTGGGCCAGGCGGCTCCCAACCTGGAGAGTGTGGCTAACGCCCGTGGGGCTGCCTATGAAGTATATCAGATTATCAATAAGGTAAGTATCTAAGTAAGTAGAAAAGAAGCCTTTTAACCACACTTAATTCCCCCCCCTCTTTTTTTTCCCTTGAGATGTAACAAAACCACTCAGAAGCCCCTAAACCATAAAATCTATAGGTGCCTACCACTGAAACCCATAATATTTCCATTCATATCAAGAAAACTGCCTATTTATTTGTTACAATGACTGTTGGGAAGCCTGGCATGTGTATCTGAGTTTTATGGATGAGGTCTTTCTCAAATATTAGACTTGTAACTCCAGAGGCAAAGCAGTAAGGCATTATACTTTTTTTCTTTTTTTTAAATGCACGTATGCACAATTTGAGCTGAGCTGGTTTTTTTGGGGAGGTGGGGGGAGTTGGTGAGGAGGGATTTAACAGTGCTATTGAAAACTATAATAATATAAATCTGCAGTGCTGTTGTTGCTATGAAAAAGGGTTTCCGCATTGTTGTTATCTTGGTCTTGCTGTGTTATGCAGCAATTGGCTATCTGTGTATATAAAATATTTTAAATAAGTAGGACTAGAAAGATCATGCAGAAACAGCTACATCGTTCTTCTTGATGCGAGTATAAAATCCTCCTATATGGGTTATTGAGGGCCATGTTTTTGCTGCAAGATAGCACAGTTAAGTTCTGGAATTACAGATTTTCTGCGTGGATTTTGTTGCATTTGAAAATGTACTATATTTGTCAAAGTAGAATTCACAGCTAGATGTTCCCCTGCATTCAGCATCCTGCAAGTAAAATGCAGCAGCTCTGCAATGGTGTAATGCAGTGTAAACCAGCACTGAGAAAGTAAAGGAGAGGGCAATGTATCTAGCTGAAATAACAGTTCCAAAAATGTAATAACCAGCAATATATTTTAAAAACTCTCTTTCTAGAAACGGCTCATAGATAGCAGTTCTAAGGAAGGCTACAAACCGGATAAACTCATAGGAGAAATTGAATTCAGAAATATCCATTTCAGTTACCCATCCAGACCTGATGTTAAAGTAAGTGTGTGTCTTAGATTAATCTACTGTACTGAAATTCTGCTGCCTATTTCTGTATTATTTGTTTAATCTTGTTGTTGTTCTTGAATGCAAAATGCATTCTTATCTTGGGAGATGGGACATTATTTTTCCCCCCAATATTGCACAAAGACAAAGCTCTAGATCTACTGCCACTGGCTACCTGCTCACCATTCTCCTCTGCTGGACAAAGCGAAGAAGAATGTGTTGCTCCTAGTCTGAATTTCTGTGAACAAGAGCTCTGATTAAACCAAATAAGATTTTTTTTCAAGATCTGTCATTAAAACTTCCAGACTTCACACAGTTAAACCAGGAAGTTTCTCTCTCCAGCCCCTTGGTTGTTCTGAATTGCTGTGATATCCCTTGTGAAAAATGACCTGCGAGATAGGCTTTACAACTACAACAATATGCCATCAAATGGACTGAAACATGTCATCCTAAATATACATTTGAAGCCAAATGTTATTTTGGGTAGATGTTAAAACTGCTGTTCATAAACAGATGTCCTTATTCTTTGCCAGTTGAACTTCCTTTAGTACCCTTATTGTGCAGTGCTCTGTACCTCATGTCATGGTGATTACTTTTGTGGTGATACAGTTGGTTTGACCTCTCTACCGTACTCAACAGTTTATAAGTTTTTGAAGACCTTGATAAAGGTGGAAAGAAAAGGGATTTGCTGATGTTGCTACTTGAGGAAGAAAAAGGTAGAAATAGAGATTTCAAATGTCAACAATTAAAAGCTGGACGTGCCAATTAAGTGGTGAGAATGGGAAGGTTCATATCACTGAGGCTCTTTCTTCAGATGGCTCTTCTCACCTCAGTCATCTGAGGTCTTTCCCATCATGCATCAAAGCTGTTCCAGGACACTGGGACTGCTGAAGGACAGACCCAGAGCCAGGCTTTACTGCCTAACTGAAGTCAGCGCAATGCGTCTTCTTTCACTCTTGGCTCAGAAATCAGAAGTGACAAAGCAGACTCTTCATCCTCCTTCCTAAAAATGCTATTCAGGCCGATGAGCTATGTTATGGGTCTGCGTGCCAAACGGGAGGGAAAGAAGAAATATTTTGTCGTCCTTCCCAAATCTACTGAGTCAGCAGCTCTCCCTCCTAAGAGTATCAATGCTATTTAATAGAGCCAAAAGGAGTCAGCAAAGATACGTAGAAGTTATCCACAGCCTCTCAAGCAATTGATGTAACACGGTGTAATCTCCTCTGTCTAGCCTAAACCAAATCAAAGAGATCTAAGGAGTCTAGTTATTGTCAGTTTTAATCTTGACAACACCTTGCCTGATAAAAGAGAGTTAGGAACAGCCTATTAGGTGGTTGTGACTATTTGCATCTGGAGAAATTATGGTATCCAGAAGGTAGTTCTTACTTGATAATGCAGGCACCAGGATATCAGCTTCTTGGAGATACAAACCTTGCTGGATGTAACACAGGGAGAGGAGAGCAATATTGCAACTATTTTAATCTCTCATTGCAAAAACATGTGTAGGCAAAATTATAAATCAGCCTGGTATAAACAAGAAGAGTTCCCATAGCAGCCAAATATTTTGGCAACTACACAGCATTACTTGTATATGACATGGACATCCTTTGAGGTAAAATGTTCCTAAATGTGAAAATGGTAACAAAGATACCATTAATCTGTAACTACTCCCCTGGTTGCTGAGGCTGCTAACAATAAGGATTGGGATTTATTAAGGGCTTTCTAGCAGTTACCTTGTCAAAACAGCCATTTGTAGTCTAAAAATAGGAGAAAGCAGGCTTGTTTCTCAGCAATAATGTTTAGCACCTTAGAAGTATTTTTCTGTGAGATTTCATAACTGTTATGCCATTAGCTAAGCATTGGAAAACGGAGGACAGCAGGAGAACATAAGCCTGCTACCAGATGACACAGATTGGAGAAAATTAACTATCAAGTTTAAGAGTACTGTGGCTGTGTCTATATTCGTTGATCTGAGTGTGCTGGGGAATTTTCCCAGGCGCTGGAATGCAATGGTCTGTGCAAGGGAACTCTTAAAATGTTTCTTGGCATGAACTTGGCCTGTTCCAGTTATCAATCTTCTCAAATAATTCCCAGGCTTGGTTTGGTAGCCAGAAGGATCCAGGGACCATTCCCAAAAGGCAGGTTGCATGTAGCCATCCTGTTTCAAAGGCTTCCCAAGCATAGATGCAGGCTCTTTCATATCAGTGCCCCAGAACATTCCCAGGTACAATTAACGTACTAATATTGCCATACCTTCAGACTGTGCCCCTTACTACTGCCTTGGTTATTGCTACAGTTACCTTGACAGACTGTTCTCTTATCAAACTTGTCAAACTAAGATTTTTTTTTTTTTTTTTTTTTTTTTCTCCTCTTTCCCCCCACCCCCGCCCAGATCCTCAAAGGTCTAAATTTGAAAGTTCAAACCGGGAAGACCATTGCTTTAGTTGGTGCAAGTGGCTGTGGAAAAAGCACTACTGTTCAGTTGCTGCAGAGATTCTACGATCCTGTCCAGGGAGAAGTGAGTGCCTGCAAGTGAACTGTAAAAACTGAGAGCTATCAGGATAAGCACAAGTTTCCCATATTGACTGAACCTTGATTTTTTTATTTTTATTCTTTATTGAATTTGAGCATATCTCTGCAAAGTTCAGTATTTCCACAATTTAAATTTCAAATGAACTATCTTCTCCTGTTGGCTTGACTTCATTTTTCTCCTTCCTGCAGTACTACGCTGGAAGTAGTAAATACCACAAATCTTTGAATAGATGCAAGATCTGAATTTAAAATTATTTTTATCAACAATTGGCTTTTAAGTTTCTGTAAACTTTTTTAATCAAACAGTGCTCTGCTGTATTTTGCTTCCTTTTCATTGAACATAAACTAAAACCTGGAGTTTTCTTATTTTAAAAGGTTGTTTTCTTGGCTCGTTTTTCTCTATCTGCTAACCACAGCAAAAGTTTCCATTGTTACACATTGTATGTCTACTCTACCACTAAACACTTGATCCAGTTAGTACTTGTCATAAGAAATTTCCAAAGGAAAAAAGTAGGAAAATAAACAATATATTTCTAAGGAAAATATTCTTTTTATACTTAATATTTGAAGATTGCTACGTAGTAGTTCTTACTACTAGTTGGAACTAGATAAGCATTTCAAATATTAAATGCTGAACTATCGCTACATAATATATCAAGGTGGGTATCTATTATCAACACAGTTGTTTCTTAGACTTCTTGTTTCTGTGGCTGTTCGTCCCTGCTCCCATGCCTCCGTTTGCTGTTCCTCTCCTGTGCTAATGTCAGCGTTCATAGGACCACATTGCAAATTATCTAGGTTAAAAATAAGTTTCCCTTCCTTTTCAGTCCTCTTGGATTATTTCTTTGATTTGGTGTAAAGCACAGCCATAGAGGCAATTGTGTAGCCACAACAGTGAGGGCAGCAAACTGGCACAGGGGCATGAGAACAGGGTAAAAAGTATGCATGGTTATTGAAGGGAGGGCAAAAAAAAAAATCAACAAAAAAACCCTGATGTCTTTTGTGTTTATGTTGCTTCTCACCGTTTTCTAGCTTCTGCAGTGGATGGAAAAACTACAGTTGTAACTTCTCTCCCAGCATAGTTTTCTACTAAAGACAATTTTTTTCTTTTTTTGTACTTGTAGCTAATACTTAGGTCAAGTAATAGTAATTAATTGATTTATTACTAACAGAATGCATTTCCTCAGCTTTGACATATGCTTTTCCTCTCAGGTAACCTTAGATGGTAGGGATATTCGGACGCTTAATGTAAAGTGGCTACGAGAAAATATTGGTATTGTGAGCCAGGAGCCTGTTTTGTTTGCAGCAACAATAGCTGAGAACATTCGCTATGGCCGAGAAGATATTTCTGATGCTGAAATTGAGCAAGCAGCCAAGGAAGCCAATGCTTTTGACTTCATATCTAGACTGCCTGATGTGAGTTCATGAACTTCTTTTGAGTGTAAGAACGAAAGGTCCATTTAGGCTGGTGTCCTTTCTGAGAGGGAGAGCATGGGAATTCAAGTTGTAGTATAACTTCCCAAAATACTCTTATAACCTCGAGCAGTTCAGTTCAGGGACTTTCTGGACTAGATATTGTGCCTCAGGAGAAAGGAAGCTTCACAGCTGTATTGCCATCCCTACCCATCTCATGAGGCATGGCAAGCATTGGGCTTTTAGAGATAAGATCCAGAAATCCAAAATCCTTTTTCAGGAGCTGTCTGCACATTCAATAGGAAATGGAAAGTGGAAGTACATAAGTGTGCCCTGAACCAAGGCCATTTTTAGCAGCTTGGATCTTGAGCTCTCCCTCTGCCTGAGATTCACAGCTTTGAACCCTCTCCTAGCAGTAGGTGCCTTACTCCTTTCAGGGTGGGGGTGGGAAGTGAGATCAGTCATTCAAAACATGTCCTTGGGAATGGATGATGATATGTCCTTCCTTTTGGTTCTGCAGTTAGAAAGATATGGACAAAGTGCCCACCTGGGATTTGATTTCAAACTCTGCTACTACTGCAGAGAGCTCGACCCTCATCTCTCAAGCATGTGCCGTTTCTGGCACATCAGTCTGTTCCAAGGTTCCCTCTTCTCAGGAAGAGTTATTTGATCATACTTACTTTTAAACAGCTATATAATAAAAGACTGCAGTAGACTTTGAGACTTACCACTTTGGAGTGAGTAACATAATCAGTAGGAACCAAGCCATGGCTCCAAGAGGGGTGCCTCTGGTTTAGAGGAGGCAACGTTAGAGGTCCTGGTGGGTCCCTGTGATCCCAACCCTGTTGGAAAGATAGGTAGTCATCAGTAAATACAGAGGTGTCTTTTACGGTCTTATCTTGAGAAAACCCAGGGTTTGGAGCCCTCTCTGAGCAAGCAGTAATGATCAAGACTTTAAAGAACCGTTAAGTTCCAAGTTAGACATGTAAAGTATGTAATGGGGGTAGGAGGGCTTGGCTAAGGGCTAGATGGATGGATGTAGTTGCATGTTTGCTCTGCCCATGCTTAAGTCAGCCGGATAAATCAACTTCTTGTCTAGAAGCTGAGTACTTACGATTGCGTAGAGAAGTGAGGATTTCATTTGAGACATTCCGCAACTTCTGTTTTGTTTCCTCCTTCCTCAGAAATTTAACACCATGGTAGGGGAAAGAGGGGCTCAGCTGAGTGGGGGACAGAAGCAACGAATAGCTATTGCCCGTGCCCTGGCAAGAAATCCCAAGATTCTTCTTCTGGATGAAGCTACGTCTGCACTAGATACTCAGAGTGAATCCATAGTGCAAGCAGCTCTTGACAAGGTAGGAGTCATGTTATTGAAGCTACCAGTCACCATGAAAAGGTGCAACAGCACTTAAGAAAAATTAACACAATTTTCAGTGCAGGTTTCCATTGGAATAAAGAGCACTGGAAAATAAAATTTGGATGGATGTTTCAATATCAGTGTTTTAACAAGGAGTTTAAATGATCAAAATTTTACTTAGGAATCACATCTATTTGGGTTTTTTAGTGTTATTACTAATTACCAAGACACTTACACTCGTGTAACTGTAACTTGGGTCTCCTGCACTCCCTTCCTCAAATCATAATTGTTCATTTGCTGGTGAAATACAGATGACATCTTATCATGGCAAGGTATGAGGACTGAATGGCCTTTTTCAGGTAGGTTAATAGAAATGTATAGTATGATATTCCTAGTATTTGTTCTTTGTTGAACAGTTGCTTCATAATTGTCAGAAAGCTCTTGGGATTTAGCCATTTTCTTGCTTTACAGAGACTGAATGCAAATCACAGAACAAAAGCAGTGCCAGTTATAAATACTGAGTCTCTGCCCATCTCGTGTTTTTTATCAGCCCCACAGCTCTAGGGTGGGTGCTACTGAGGAGCAGAGCTGTCAGAGCTCGTACCTGTGTCCCACCAGCTTACGGTCCCTTCCTCGCAGCGCTCCTTTGTCAGCAGTTTCCACCAAGATGTAGCGGAGCCTGGAGGCTTTGATTAAAAAAAAAAAAGAAATTCGTGGTTGAGCTGGAATGTTTTTTTCATTTATCTAATATTTATTTTACTGTATTTTTAAAAGCTAAGTGAAATCCTGCCTTTCATTTCAGTAGTTATGCACAGAGAGAGATGAGTTACAAGTACGAGTCAAGGGAAATACAGAATTTACCACCTTCATTGCCAGTCAGTTTAAATCTGAGGTAAAGTGTAGCTCTTGGTCATATTCACATGACTATACTGATAGGTAACATGTGGATGCAAAAATAATATTCATCTAATCTAATTTGTGTATAAATGATATTATTGCTGCAAAGTTAAGTGCTAAAAGATTGCCACTTCAGCCACAATTTAGCTTTCTTCTGCATGTTCTTTAATTCTATGATCAAATACTAACCTTTTCCAGAAGCTTATTGCTTCATTTAGTGCATAACGTAGAGGGAGATCACTGAATTAAGGGGACTGTTCTATATACTCTTCCTCACTCTTCAGCACGTTCCCAGAACACACCAAAATGAGCCCTGAATTATAATTTGTTCATCTTTTCACAGCTTTTTGATGTCCATCAATGTAGTCCCCAAATGGGACTTACAAATTTCTTCTCAACATCCCTGAGTGGGAAAAGTGGTGCTGATATCACTCGTTATTTTCACAGCTGAGGAGCAGAGATCCTAACCTCACAAATGCACACCGTTTCTGAGCAGTTATATGCAGATGCTTGTGGTCTGCTGTTTTTCAGATAACTTTGCATCTTTTAAAGCATTTGGTGTGTTCTGATCTCAGTTCGCAGCTGCAGTGGTGAAGGCTCTGCATCAGGGCATGGGCATGAAAACGGCACCGACAGACCTCCTGTTGACAGGCTTTGAGTGATTCTGATCTGTGAGAACTTGATGGCAGGTGTAGGGGAAGAATCCAGATATCCATGGAAGCATTCATCTACTGAAACTGTCATCATCTTCTCCACACCCCTGTTCCTGTGCCCACATGATGTACAACTTCTGTAGCAAGTAACTTCCAGCAGGCTCCTTGACTGCAGGACATATTTGCTGCATGAGGTCCCCTTGGATTTATCCTCCTGCCCCCAAGCCACCGTCCGCTCCAGGCGTCAGCGAGGAGGCAAGCCACCCTCTCCAGCAGCCGCAAGCTGGCGTGTGCTCATTTGCTGCATGAGGACTGCATGCCACCGGTCTGCATGTGGGTGCTGGAGAGGGATGGAGCATGTAACCTGCAGACTGAGGCTTCGGCAGCTCTCGCTGCCAAATCCCAGCAGGCCCCTGCGAAGAACGTATTAGTTGACAATTTGAGTTGTAGCTTATTTCAAAAGACTGGGAGAGAGCTTTAGGGAGTGGCTAAAACCCATTTCTGACCCCAGATGTGCGCCACTCACAGAATCACAGGGGTTGGAAGGGGACCTCTGGAGATCATCTAGTCCAACCCCCCTGCCAGAGCAGGGACACCTAGAGCAGGTTGGACAGGACAGCGTCTGGGTGGGTTTTGAATGTCTCCAGAGTCAGAGACTCCACCACCTCTCTGGGCAGCCTGTTCCAGTGCTTTGATACCCTCAAAGTAAAGAAGTTCCTCCTCACGTTTAGATGGAACTTCCTACGGTCAAGCTTGTGCCCATAACCTCTTGTCCTATCACTGGGCACAAGTCTTGTTGGAAGTCATACTAATGTTGTACTTCCAAAAATACGCATGGACAGTATATAAAGGAAATATCCTTTCTTTATATACTAGCTATCCTAGCTTTATTTTGAGAGAGATCTAACTATACTCACTGCATTTCCCTCCCACACGTGGATACACATGGAAATGTTTTCTGGGCAACTTTAGCTCAAACAGTTCAAGTTTGGTAAAATGTCAGGTAACCTTAATTGTAGCCTTTAATACCTGCATTGCCTGTCTAATAAGATTAATGTGGTATTCTCTGCCTAATTTATGCAAGTGAAAGTGTCTTTAGACTGGTAAACAAGAGACGTGAAACCAGGGGGAAAAAAAAAATCTTTGCTTTTAGAAGAAAGAATTCTTCTAAATTGGATTTATTTTCTATTATAAATGCCTAAAATAACTTTGGTTTATTTCTGTGCTGGTTTCTTGCCCATTTTAATGTAAACTGCTTTTGTTGTTATTCTGTAAGGCTCGGACTGGACGTACCACCATTGTGATTGCTCACAGGCTGTCTACCATCAGGACTGCTGACACTATTGCTGGATTTGAGAAAGGCATCGTGGTTGAACAAGGAACACACAGTGAACTCATGTTGCAGAAGGGAGTCTACTATTCTCTTGTAATGCAGCAGGTAAGAGCAAATTTATTTGTTTTCTTTCTCCATTTCACAAAGTTGTGAAATGCTGGTATGTGGAGCCATTTTCTCTCTGTAGTTCCAGCTGGCAGCTGCTCAGTCGCTCTAGTCTGGGCAGGGACACAGGCTTGGAATTCTTGGGGGTTTTACCCATAAAGTGTTTCACATTTACACAGTCCAATATGTCAAAAACATAAGTGAGTTGAAGGCACAGACTACATAATTATGGCATAACCACAGAATTGTTAGATTCCAGGTGGATTCCATGGACTGCTTAAAGAAAAAGAGAAAAGTGGGTGGGAATCAGGACCAAATAGTCTACTGCTCTGCCATTCTGTACTGGAATAAGTGGCCTATAGGCAACAGTGATCACATGATTGAAACAGCAATACTCACGAGAGGAAAATTTTACTTGTCCCTGCTCAAAACACCTTGTGATTGTACGTCCTGAATTCTCACCAGGGTTGTAGCAATAATGTTCAAGATGATGGGACATCGGAAGAAAGTGAAGACACAGGGACTGAGGAATATGAGGAAAATGGCAGAAATGATCTTGTGGAGGAGCTGACTCTTCAAGATCATTTTGAAGAATCAGTGATCTCTGGGAGAGGCAGCATTCGAAGAAGATCCAGCAGATATAAGAGCAAGAGATGCTCTCCTAAGAAAAAGTTCTCTGGGAAAAAGAAAAAAAAAGAGCTGGAGGTCGGTATTAAAACTTTAGTTTATAATTTTAGTGAAAACATGTAAGCATAAACACAAAGCACATAATTTTATTTACTTTTAGATGGCTGGCTGCCATGCAACCTTGATTCTGGTGCTATTGCAGTCAGTACTCACCAGGCTGAGTATTTGTCCTGGGAATATGCAGACAATCGTGTACGTCTTACCAAAAAACTTCATTTTAACACTATTGACTTAGTGTGGAGCTGGAAAAAAACTTGTGCTGTTGATTTGTTATGCTTCATAAAATTAAGTGTATTATTTCAGTGTTACTGTTGTTTTAATTCTAATTAAAATGAGTTGTGAGATTCCATTTGCAGGATTCTTTGCAACAGTGAGTATCAGGAAGTAAATACTAGTGTGCGTACCAAGTTTTAAGGCACTTTGGAATATTATATGACATGTCAAAAAAAAAATCTAAACCCTAACATTTTGAAGTGTATTCTAAATAAAAGAACCATTATATTCTCTCTCTCTCAGTCTTAGTATATGCTTTAAAACATCTGGTTCTGGAGGCTTTTCTTCAGATAAAACACTTTAGCTGACAAATGTCATATAGGAAGTTCAGGTTTTAGAAACAGAACTTTGTTCTGTCAAAGTTGAGTAAAACTTGCTCATGGTGATCAATAGGAGCAGATTTCTAGTGGACTCTGGGTCAGACTTTGGGTAGGCAGCTCAATAGAAACTTGATTTTGTTTTTTCCTATTTTGTACTGCTTGAACTACAGCATTTTTCTGCATGAAATGTATTGGAAGAGTTGTTTGGTGGTGTTTTGGGTTTGGTTTGGTTTTTTACCTGGCTTCAGGACCCTTGAAGTGAAGAAATAAAATGCAAATTCTGAAGTAAAACCACAGATCTGTTTAAATCTATGGAAGTTACTATCTCATCTGTATATACAACATCTGATTATTTAAAATACTTATGGAAGACTTAGTGTAATTTGTATCTACTGATATTCCTTCTCACTAAAACATAGCTTCCAGCTAGTACATATTTCAAATACAAAGGAGCTGGATCCATTCCTATTATCACAAAAAAGTTATACAACTTCAAAAGATACTTTTTGTCTATGTATTAATACTGCCTAAGACCTCAGAGGAATTATGGAATTATAGAATTACAGAATCGCCTAGGTTGGAAGACACCTTTAAGATCATCAAGTCCATCGGTCAACCTACCAGTGCCAAAACCACCACTAAACTATGTCCCTCAGCACCACGTCTACCTGTCTTTTAAACACCTCCAGGGATGGTGATTCCACCACTTCCCTGGGCAGCCCGTTCCAATGCTTTGATAACCCTTTTGGTGAAGTAATTTTTCCTAATATCCAATCTGAACCTCCCCTGGTGCAACTTGAGGCTGTTTCCTTTTGTCCTATCGCTTGTTAATCTCTTCTCTTTTGCCAGTTCTATTTCCTCCATTTTAATCTTTCTCTCTTTTTTTTTTTAATTTTATTTTTAGCTTCCTTTCCCCTTTTTTTGAAATTGTTTGAGTCAGTAACAAACAGGATACCTTTCAGTTTCCTAAAATGATGGAAGACAGTGGTATCTCCTGCAAGTTAAAATATGAACAAGTGCTCAGGGAAGTAGTAGGTGTTCATGCTCAAGACTTCATATTCATATTCATCATATTCACAAAAAATGAAGAAATCAAGCATCCAGAGGCTGTAGTTATTTCAGAAAGCTCAGTCCACTTTTATGGTTGAGGCTTAGCCACCCTCATTCAGCATCCAAAACATGGATAAAATAACCCGGAAGGAATGTTTTCGGTTTTTGCTTTTCCAGAACTCCTGCTGTGGAGACATAGGCACTCGAATAAATTAGTAAAGCAGAACAGGGCATTTTTTATACTTTCAAAAGAGAGGGAGGCTAACTGACATATGCCTCTTTCCTGCTTTTGGTAATGATGCATAGGCGATGGTTTGCAAATGAGAAAGATGACCTCTCTGCCCCGTTGTATTACTGCCAGCCCACTCGCATTTAGCTGAACCGGAGGGATCTTTTCTGTGTTCTGAACAGTGAGACTTTTAGTTCTTTAATAAAGATTCAAGTGTTAGCTGGCATTCGTGGTGACCAGTCCTATCTGACTTTCAATGAACTGTCCTGGCCCTTCTCCCTTCATGACTTGGCCTTTTGTTAAGTTGTCTGCCTCCAAACTTTTACAGTGCAGTTGAAGTTCTAGGATATGAAACAGCAAAGCTGCAGATACCCAGTGTGTTTGCTCACTCCGAGTGCACAGAGCGGGCTTTCAGTAGTCTACCAAGACAGTTCGCTACTCAAAGCCTGATGAACGCCCACTGTCTGGGGAATTTCGTCTTCTGCAACTTTCCAAGGAAAACTTGCAGCTTTCCCTTTCCTGTAGGAAGAAAATCTCCCTGCTGTGCCTTATTCAAGAATCTTGGCTCTGAACAAACCTGAGTGGCTGTATGTACTGCTGGGAGTGATTGCTGCTGCCATCTCAGGTGGGGTCCATCCTGCATTCGCTGTTATATTTGGAAAAATCATTGGGGTAAGGGTTTTTTCTAGTTGTTTTTTTTTGTTTGCAAACGGACATTGCAGTCATGAGCCTCCCTCATTCTTAGACAGTTCTCCCTATGTAAGACTCTGGGTGGGATTCACTTGTATAAATGGATTCAATAAAAACATGGATAAATGTTGGCGAGGTGACCCTCTAGAGGCAAAGCCCGGTGAAACTGCATCTGACCAGCAGAGGAAAGGAGGAACAGTAGTTGGAGCCGGGGGAACAAATTAGCAAGATGTAGGTTAAATGAAAAGCTGGACTGTCTTCCGGCCCTCAACAGAAAGTTGACTGCAGACTTATTTCAGGATCCAGGGTACTTGCTAGGAGAAATTGAAGTAGACAAGCTTCTTGAGATGAAGGCTGGTTTATGTAACTGGCACTTAATTGTCTGCATACTCATTTTTGTGTTTTTTCTTGCATAGGCTTTTCAAGAAACAGATCCAGAAAAGAGGAATAAAAACACTTTGGTGCTTTCTTTAATGTTTCTTTTACTTGGAGTGATTACCTTAGCAGCATGCATAATCCAAGTAAGTGTCGCTACACTGAACAAGAAGTTCTTAACTCGCCAGCAGGCTGCAGGTATAACTTGTATCAGTGCACTCTGAGAAGAAAACACCAATCAGGGCTTACAAAAACACACAGAAGTGCCAGGGTTCTTCCTGAGATATGTTGGGTTTATGGATGTGTTTGCTTAAAGACATATGTCCATATTTGCTGCTGGTTCAAATAAGCTACTGAAGGCAATGCAGATTCAGCCTGATTGAAATCTAAGTTCAGGGTCTGGCCTTAAAAGTCAAAGTTAAGACTGATATTTCTCTTGACAGTCTATAGGCTCTTGCCAAAGTAAGTATAAAATAGACTCTTTCCGTAGCAGATGGTGTTTTTCATGCTATCAAGCAAACTCCATCGTTTGCTGTCCTCTTATGACTGCTCCAAAGCTGGCAGGAATCAGTTACTGCACATTGTCCATATCATGAAATCCATTGGGATGACTGCTGTGAGTGAATGATTCTGGTAGCAGTCAGGTTAGGGAGGCCAATGACTAGATAGGCTGACTTTTCTTCGAGTGCTGCTGAGGCATACGAGTAAGGCATTACAACAAAGCTCCTGCCTTCTTTGCCATGTTGCTTCCTTTTTGTGGGGAAAATAGAGCTTCAGGTTCCAGGAATGAGAATGGCACTTTTCCCAAGACTTATATATGTGCAGGGGGTGTAGGAGACTTTTTGGGGTCATTACTTTTGTTGCACAACTTTATAAACAGAGTTGAAGCATCAGATGAGAGGATGTGTCTCTTTCCTCCCCTAGGGATTCATGTTTGGGAAGTCTGGGGAAATGCTAACAATGAGACTGCGCTCTTTGTCCTTCAGAGCATTACTTCAGCAGGTATGAATTATGCAGCTAGGGTATCATGAGAGCCAGATGGCTTTTGCAGACTGTTACAAGGTACACATTGGGTTTTAATTGTGTGGTCTGGAGAAAAGAAAACCAAATATGTCTCTTCTACTACTAGCTTAAGAAAAAATTTAACTTTTCTGAGAATCTCCTAATCCACGTGCAATTTGGCTCAGTGCTGCTGCTACAAATAGTCTAATTTTGAAGGGGTGTCATTGCATATGTGCATATTTCTGGCACGGTATAATATGCACACATTTTGCAGCTGTCTGTGTGTGCAAGGATGATCAAAGAAGTTTAATCTCCCCTTGCTTGGGTGGTCATGATGCAAGTATGTAAT
>VFFE01007587.1:3130944-3206754 GCA_008921705.1 Burhinus oedicnemus | reverse complement strand
TTTGGGTTAGGGTTTTTTTTTTTTTTTTTTTTTTTGTTTGCAAACGGACATTGCAGTCATGAGCCTCCCTCATTCTTAGACAGTTCTCCCTATGTAAGACTCTGGGTGGGATTCACTTGTATAAATGGATTCAATAAAAACATGGATAAATGTTGGCGAGGTGACCCTCTAGAGGCAAAGCCCAGTGAAACTGCATCTGACCAGCAGAGGAAAGGAGGAACAGTAGTTGGAGCCGGGGGAACAAATTAGCAAGATGTAGGTTAAATGGAAAGCTGGACTGTCTTCCGGCCCTCAACAGAAAGTTGACTGCAGACTTATTTCAGGATCCAGGGTACTTGCTAGGAGAAATTGAAGTAGACAAGCTTCTTGAGATGAAGGCTGGTTTATGTAACTGGCACTTAATTGTCTGCATACTCATTTTTGTGTTTTTTCTTGCATAGGCTTTTCAAGAAACAGATCCAGAAAAGAGGAATAAAAACACTTTGGTGCTTTCTTTAATGTTTCTTTTACTTGGAGTGATTACCTTAGCAGCATGCATAATCCAAGTAAGTGTCGCTACACTGAACAAGAAGTTCTTAACTCGCCAGCAGGCTGCAGGTATAACTTGTATCAGTGCACTCTGAGAAGAAAACACCAATCAGGGCTTACAAAAACACACAGAAGTGCCAGGGTTCTTCCTGAGATATGTTGGGTTTATGGATGTGTTTGCTTAAAGACATATGTCCATATTTGCTGCTGGTTCAAATAAGCTACTGAAGGCAATGCAGATTCAGCCTGATTGAAATCTAAGTTCAGGGTCTGGCCTTAAAAGTCAAAGTTAAGACTGACATTTCTCATTGACAGTCTATAGGCTCTTGCCAAAGTAAGTATAAAATAGACTCTTTCTGTAGCAGATGGTTTGCTGTCCTCTTATGACTGCTCCAAAGCTGACAGGAATCAGTTACTGCACATTGTCCATGTCATGAAATCCATTGGGATGACTGCTGTGAGTGAATGATTCTGGTAGCAGTCAGGTTAGGGAGGCCAATAGGCTGACTTTTCTTTGAGCACTGCTGAGGCATACGAGTAAGGCATTACAACAAAGCTCCTGCCTTCTTTGCCATGTTGTTTCCTTTTTGTGGGGAAAATAGAGCTTCAGGTTCCAGGAATGAGAATGGCACTTTTCCCAAGACTTATATATGTGCGGGGGGTGTAGGAGACTTTTTGGGGTCATTACTTTTGTTGCACAGCTTTATAAACAGAGTTGAAGCATCAGATGAGAGGATGTGTCTCTTTCCTCCCCTAGGGATTCATGTTTGGGAAGTCTGGGGAAATGCTAACAATGAGACTGCGCTCTTTGTCCTTCAGAGCATTACTTCAGCAGGTATGAATTATGCAGCTAGGGTATCATGAGAGCCAGATGGCTTTTGCAGACTGTTACAAGGTACACATTGGGTTTTAATTGTGTGGTCTGGAGAAAAGAAAACAAAATATGTCTCTTCTACTACTAGCTTAAGAAAAAATGTAACTTTTCTGAGAATCTCCTAATCCACGTGCAATTTGGCTCAGTGCTGCTGCTACAAATAGTCTAATTTTGAAGGGGTGTTATTGCATATGTGCATATTTCTGGCACGGTATAATATGCACACATTTTGCAGCTGTCTGTGTGTGCAAGGATGATCAAAGAAGTTTAATCTCCCCTTGCTTGGGTGGTCATGATGCAAGTATGTAATATATAGATTTAAGTCTAATCTGTTTAGATATCTGTAGATTTAAATCTAGATAGTGCAATCCATAGCAAGTAGACAACCTGATATTTTTTTTGCTGCAAAAAATTCAAATTGCCTTATTGCATCAAGAATTACCCATGAGAAGAATAAAGTTGCTTATGTTAAACCCTACCTGTTAATTTGCGCGACTTCATGTTACTTGCATAGGAGTTTTGAGAATGCATAACTTGGCACCCCACGCATACCCAATGGGGACAAGAACCTGTATGTTCATAGAAATATCTGAAAGGAGCTGGGAGAGGGGAAAATTAGTGATTTTAAAAAAAACCTGCCATAGCCTTTGGATGTAAAAGGGCTTCATTTTCTTTCTGGATGTACAAATACAGTTGAGTAATTGCTCTTCTATAGTTAATGGAATAGGTAAGTTGTAAGAAGAGAGTAGTTAACCTCTTCAGGCTCAAGGAAGAAATTAGTAGAAGGAGTTCATACCAAAAGTTTCTAAATAGGCACGTTCAGAAGAATGTCACAGCTAATAACACTTTGATTGTGAACAATTAGATGTTCACAACAGAGTAATTTTTTTTTTTAAGCTTTTTCTTTTAGCTTACTTGGAAGACGCTGACTACAGAGGAAGAATATTGCAGTTAGCCATCATGACTTGTACTTCCATTTCCCAGTGTGCTACCTGATCTGGAAATGTTTGTTCATTTTATTAGTAATCCTGATAAATCTGAAATATAGTAAGAACATGTAATTCTTTGAAACAAAAATTAGTGTCTTTTCTTGCAGGAGGTTGGATGGTATGATGACCAGAAAAATGCTGTTGGTGTTCTGCTAACTCGGCTTGCTACAGATGCTTCTCAAGTCAAAGGGGTACCCTGATTCTTTTTTGTGTGCTTTTAAAATATTTTTTTCCTTACAAATATTAACTGCAATTGGCAAGGGACACTGAGATTACTTCAGGGCGCAAGGTATTAAATCTAACCCACAAACTGGCAGATGCATTTACATAGCATGCTGTTGACACCTTGGAAATGGCTTCCCAGCTGATAATTTATGAGAACTATCAAAAACCTAGCAAGTCTTTAAGCTAAGTATATAATAACTGTAGACCACTTCACCATATAAAGTGAAATCTGCATATGTGCTGGGGACCAGAATTGGTGGACCCCAGGTTTTTACACCCTAAGATGGGTGTCCCCTGAGTACCATGAAGAGGTTGCATCTGCAGACGATACAAACCCTTACTGACCTTAATGAAGAGAATTCTTCTTCCCATCCCCACCAAACGTGCTTCACGCACAAGCAGACTGAACAATAAGAAATGGCCCAGCATTAATAAAGAACACCAGGGAGGGCAAGGGCCAAGGGAGGGAATGACTCAAGGTGCTAGTATGGGAGAGGTAGCTGCTGGACACTGGCAGGAGAACATGGCAAATTCTGCACAGTTCCTCCTACTGCTCACCTCATCAGCCGTCCCCGACATCTGCTAAATGTATCTCCGTTTCTTTCCTCTTCCCTGGGGAGGAGGGGGGGAAAAAAAAAAAAATCACTGCAGGAATTGTGAGGGAAAAATTTACTGGTTTGTTTTAAGATGTCTTTGTTTCCTTCAAATTTGTATGTAAAACCCCTTTAATCTCTATATTTTTCAGTCTCAGCAGACTTTTATTTCTCTCTCCTATCCTTCTTCCTTATAGGCTAGTAATGAAAAAAAATAGTATTTGACAAAACTTAGTCATTTTCATCTTTTAAAGATCCAGTTTGTCTCAGTGGCATTGAACTAGATCCCCCTGTCAGGGCAGTAGAAAGGAGGGGTGCACAGGGTCCCCTAACTACAAAAGCCAGCTAAGGGCATGAATTTGCTCTCCAAAGCTATTGTGTTCTCTGGAGCGCTACAGAGCGTCAGTAAGTAAGTACCGTGCCTCATGCTGCGCTGGCTGAAGTTTCCAAATCCATCTGTATGTGCAGCCCCTAGAACATATGGCAACAATTCACCTTGGCATTGGTTTAATTATTACTTTTTAAAATTTTATTGAACAAGAAAAGTCTTTTCAGGGCAGGAAAGTCTTTGGCAAAAGAGAGAATTTTTGCTTCCCGCCCAAGGATTTTTGTTTTTTCCATCACACCAAATTTTGGAAGATGAACTATTTCCACAGGGCTGTTTTCAGACCTTTTTTCTGCAGATCAGAGCCCACCCGGATGCTGGATGCTAATCATTTCTCATTTTAAAAGTTCTTGATGAAAAGGTTACACAGGCCTGGGCGGAGACAAGAGTTCTTCAGTATGACTTCATCTTTCCCACTTATTATCCCTGCTGAGATAAAACATTTCTGCAGGGTGGCCAAATTCAGATTTTTTTTTCTGAGAACCCAACCCCAGGTGCAGCAGTGTGAGAACCTGAAGTAGTTTCCACCACCATTAGTGGGACTGGTCAATGGATGACAGTTGTTAGAAAGAAGCCCCTCTTGCCTAGTGCCGGTCACCCAACAGCCAACCTGCCCTACTGCGACAGTGGCCACAGTCTTCTGTGCCTCAGGTAGTGCGGGAAGTCCCAGATATTTCGTTAAACAACTGCCATGACCAACTGTTTAGACTCCTTTAACCTCGCTTGAAGGCCTGAATGCTGGCAGGTAAGAGGGACGTCTAGGAACATTTACATAAGTAGGTGTGTAATGTCCAGGCACATCACCATGCAGGGTTTTGCTTTCCAGCTGAACAGCTGGCCTTGCCTGTATAGCAATTTCAAGCGGTGATATAAGTAACAAAAAGAAAATCTAATGATGGCTATTTGGGGGTTTCTGGGGTTTTCTTAGGCAACTGGAAGCCGGCTTGGACTGATGACTATGACTGTCTTTACCCTTCTGACTGCCATCGTTATTGCTTTTGTATACGGCTGGCAGTTGACTTTGCTTATCCTGGCCTGCATTCCTTTCGTTATTGCTGCAAATGCTGCGAGCGTTAGCTCTGTGTCTGGTCATGCCGCAAAAGATCAAAAAGCTTTGGAAGAGGCTGGAAGAGTAAGTTCTCCAATTTTAACTACAGGGTTATGGTGTGAGATCACTTTTTAGGACAACACTGTAGCTGTACTAAGGCTGACGCAATTATCCGAGATAAATGAAGGGGGGAAGAGGAGAGGACAGGACAGGGTGGGAGACAAAGGGAATGTTTATATATCCCCAAGAAAAGCAAAACATAGATAACACAAAACATCTGTAAATTAGGCTATAAAAATGCATTTGAAAGCCTCCATGGCAGATTTTTGGGCAGGAACAGCTGTAACAGCAGCAGCCCCGGCACTGGTGCGCCTTGTGCCTAGGGCCAGCAGCGCAGCTCCGCACTACTCTGTGCGGCGGCCAGAAGCGTTGCAGGGCTGAGCCACCCAGCACTGACATTGCTACTTTCTTGGTCCATCGTAAAATGCAAACCATTAACATGCTCAGGAGTTTCAGGCCACTTCACCTTCATTCACTTGATAACGTTCTTCCAGGGAATAGAAGCAGTCCATGCAAAAGTGCAAGCTGCGTCCAGATGGCTGGGGTTTGTTCCTATTTGATGAAATAGGGTTTAAATCATGGGGGTCACAACCCACGGGTTAGGGCAGGGGCCGCTGAGGCTTCCTGCGTGCGGGCCCAAGGTTCTGAGCTCAAATACGTTGTTGGCTTCGTCCTCCCTTGTCTTGTGACCGTGGGGTGAATAATCTTATTGCTCTGGGCTTTCCTTCACCTGGTAATAGACCTCGATCTCCTCTCTTAAGCAAGGACTTTTTGACCTAAAATAATAAATGCTAGAGGAGAGATCGAGCGTTTAGGAAACATGTTGTAGATTGCAGTTGTAAGGGATTAACTTTTATTTGTTTTATCTCCCAATTTAGATTTCAACAGAATCAGTTGAAAACATAAGAACTGTAGCTTCACTGACCAGGGAAGAAGCATTTTATGAAAGATATGTTACAAGTTTGAATGGTCCATATAGGTGGGATTATTTCCTTCAATAATTCTTTCTTTGTACGTTTTAGTCTTTCAGATTTATTGTAGATACATTTCTTGCAAGCTACCCAATACCCAAAAGATTGGGAAGGATATCAATAACCATTTACATAGTTTTGAAATTTGTTCACTTGGTATGTTTTAACACACATCCTTAAATGCAGAGCGAAAAGACATTTGCAGGACTTGCCTTTCAATTATGCAAACACTTTATAAACTGCATTCTCTCCATATGTGTTACAGATACTGTGTTTTCTTGTGTATGCCTAGAATACAGGACATATGGTCACTCCATTTCTGTATATGGGATTGCTACTAGTTAACTCAGGAACTGGCTGTTAACTCCCATACCACACCCTTTATAACAAAACCCAGTTTTATTCCCCTCAGGTGACTTTGAAACCTTGAAATAAACTTCATATGTTTCCCTTGTTTGACCCACTACATCCCACTGACTTGTGTCCACAGAAACGTATTGGAATCATCAGGGATGCCAGATTTTTCTAGCTCCGTTTTATTTCAACAAAATAGGCCAGAACCTAGTTTGTTTCTTTCCTCCTTCAAGGTAACTAATATAAAAGGAGGAATTGAAAATGATGCATTGTATAATCCGTCCTCAGCCAAAACAGTGTTAAAATTCAGTGTCTGGTGAACTGGTGATACCCCAGATACGGGCAGGATGCTCACCTGGACTGTCAAAGGTCTCTGATTTACAGCTCAGACTAGAAAGATTTCCATTTCCTGAGAAAGCATCCTAAGCCGTGAGGGCAGAGAGTCCTCCAGACTCTGATTCAGTGTGCATTCAATTAGCTACGCAAAATGAAACTTCTCCAGAAGGACGGATTGAGAAATAGAGGCTTAGTCTAAATCCCTGCGGGGATACACAGCAATACGTCCCTGCTCCGAATCGGGATGAGAGGTCTCTGCTCGAATGGGAAGACCTGGCGGAAGCCCACAGGCGGCTCTTAGCCTGGGCTGGAGCCTGCTTGTTTTCTTAATAAAATGGGTCATATGTGGTAGTTATTAAATTTTCTTCTTTTTTTTTTTTTTTTTTTTTTAACTGCTCTACTGACCTGCCCTACTGTAGAAAAGCAAAGGAAAAGATTCAAGGTAGCATAACTGAGGACGAAGGATCTCATTGCTCTAACTTTCTGTCCAAAGGGCAGTTCCATGTCAGGGTGCAGGATGCTTTTAGGGTCTGGCAGGGGTTGTTTGTGAGCGTGCACATATTCTGAGCTGATTTTGTTGTGTTTTCAGGGGGCGAAGTGTATTGTTTGAAAGCTTTAACCCAGACATCTGGCCATCCCCCAGCCAGTGTCTGCTGTTTTTGTTTTACAAGTTATTTACGGAAAATCTCTTCCTTTAACAGAGATTCTCTGAAAAAAGCCCCTTTCTATGGATTTACTTACGGAGTAGCTCAGTGCGCAAACTACTTTATTAATGCGGCAGTCTTCAGATTTGGGGCATGGCTCATTGCCCATTGTCTGAGCAACTTTGAAAATGTATTTATGTGAGTATACTTTTTAAAATGTAACCAAAAAAAAAAAAAAAAAGATAAAAAATATCCATACACGTGATAGTGATTTCAATGCATGCAAATTATTTGATCTAATTACAGAGGTAATGGGACGTAGAGATTCAAGAATTCAGCCTGGTTGGGCGTGCAGTTTGGGCGGAAGGGCTGTTTGGGGGAAAGGTGCGTATTCGGGCAGTGCAGCAGCAAGCATGTGGCCACACTCAGTGCACCTGCACTGGAGAAGTCCTTGTTTGACCTCCCTTCCAGGCAGAGGGTAAGGCACAGAGAAGTGATGTGACACCCCTGCTTATCTATAAAGTAATTATAGGAATAAACAGAACTTGCTAATACTGGATGATGTTTTGAGGGGTGAGGAGCTCCAGAAATGTCATAATCTAAAGATGCTAAAAAACTTTACTCTGAGGTTTTGTTTTACACATGAGGAACGAAATGCATTGTTCTATCTGAAATGAATGGCGCTTTATCTTTTGGTTTTTTAGAGTCTTCTCTTCCATCATATTTGCAGCTATGAATGTTGGTCAGTCTGCTTCTCTGGCACCAGATTATGGCAAAGCTAAAATGTCAGCTCAAAGAATCTTTCAACTTTTGGACAGAAAACCTCTAATTGACAGTTACAGTGAAGAAGGTGAAAAATTGGTAAGGCTTTTCTCAGAAAAACCTTGAAACAAACCAAATTACTAATGTTTCATTGTCTAAAACTGTATTCATAATTTCTTTTTTTAGGGTGTCACAAAAGACAGACGTATAAAATAGCAGTATTGCCTTGTTATTTTTAATGGGCCATATTATTTTTGGTTTTCAGTCAGAAGTGTATACCCTTAAATGTAGTTTTTGCTCTGAATGAGCTTTAAAAAAAAAAATTACTTTTTGTTCTACTGAAGCACATCTTAAATGGCTTCAGGAAAACACTGACAATGGCAGTTCAACTTACAGTTGCATTGTCTTTGTAAGAGTTTGCAGGAGAAAGAAACTACAAGTAGATTTTCCTACTGTTTCTGTAGATAAGAGAGAGTAGTTACTTCAGAGACAGAGCAGTTTTGCCAAAATCCGCCCTCTTACAACTGTGTAAACTCTTACAAGTAAAAATGTGTTCTTGTGAAGTCAAAACTAACTTAATTAATAATCTATTTTGCTCTGAAGTTGAGGGGGGAGAAGAAAAAAGGGGGAGACACACACAACAAGAACAAAAAGAAAAAAAAAACCCAAAACACACTAAAAAAATCCCCAAAAAATTACCTCTAAACAAAAATTGTCATTAAGGAAACTGACCTCAGCACTTGTCAAATTTCTCCATAAAATGCTTTCAGTTTGCATGAGCTGGAAGGATTACATTTGTACATTCATCTAAGTTGAAAATGAACTTCCCGTGTAGGTTTTAGATGGCAGCTCCTATTCAGGAAGCCATAATCCAGTTTCTATAACTTCAAGGTTATACACGGGACTTTCAGCCTTTAAAGTTACGAGCACACTTTACGTATCTTCTTGAACCAGGGCCCTCTGGCACAGACACTTAAAGATTTGGCAGAAGGTCCCTGGTAAAATAAAACTTAAATGAAAATATTTCTGGTATAGACTGGACTCGAATACCCGTGATGCATGTGACTTCTGCAAAGCAAAGCTTTGAGCCCGTTAAATTAGATCACCAGCTGCCATGAGAGCACTGTACTAGGCAGTGCTGCTAGTACGTACGTGGGGCTGGCTCCTGCCCCCAACGACAGGAGAGGCAGTAGCCTTAATGCGTGCCCCTTTCTTCCGCTTGTGCTTAGAAATCGGCCTGGCTAGAACGGCTAATGAACAACTAGCATTGCCGTTTAAAACACAGCTTGTCCTACACGCTGCCGGCCAAAGAATTTAGTTCTGCTCTCTTAATAGCTGATCTTCACCTTGCATTGCATTCGTTCAAATTGTGCTACCTGCAGCACAGATCAGGAAAGCAAATGCTATAGATTATATCAAGAGTAGAAGTGCCTCAATTACATGTGCCAGAAATGAAAAATATTAACGTTGTTTATTTATCTAAAGATATTCTTTTCAAAGGTGAAGTGAAAAATAGATACAAGAGATGCAGAAAACTGTTTCTCCAGAAGGATCTAGCGACTTACATCTGCAGATCATCCCATAAATAATGTTACTACACTCAATCCAATACGTAATTTAAAAGAACTTCAAAAGCAGTTTTGAAAACACTCTCCCAAACTTCCTTGTCAGTTCTCTCGCTTTAATAACAAAGTCTTACAAGTGTTATTATAGTTAAAGCTAATAAATGCTAATATGAGCATGTGAACTCTATTACTTTTCAGAGCAATTTTGAAGGAAACATTGAATTCAGAAACATCCATTTTGTATATCCAGCAAGGCCAGAAGTTCAAGTTTTGCAAGGACTCACCGTGAAGGTTAACAAAGGACAGACTCTGGCATTAGTAGGAAGCAGTGGCTGTGGCAAAAGCACATCCATTCAGCTCTTGGAGAGATTTTATGACCCTGTGGAAGGACAAGTGGTAAAAATAGTCTTGTGTGGCTATTAATAACAATTAAATCTACAGAACTCTCTATCTTCCAAGGTTTCAGAGGCTTTAAACAATCCTGGCAATATCTCTGGTGAGATGCCTTTTTTTAGAGGTGTGGGTTACTGAGGCTGCAGCTCCAGTGGAGCCGTAGACAACCTCAAGACCCCTGTCACTGCCTGCCCCGTGCATCCACCACATGTATCAGCACTGGCACCCATGTTGGCACGGTGTGCTGGCTCAGGGTGCAGATCTCACTGGGACAGAGAATGGCCATGTCAGAGTGTGTTGCCTCCCCAAAGCTGCTCACAACCTGGTGACGCAGGGGCATGATGTTCATGTCACTTGTTTGTCAGCGTATAAGTCATCTCATTAAGATGAATTCACACATTAGAGACAGATTCACGCTTCAGATAATACAAACGTAATCCCACGGGGATGCTACTGCATCACCGTCAGAAGGTTGCAATGGGAGTTTTGATGCAGTCCCCATTAATGGGTATAGAAAGTCCAGAGAAAGCTCCTTGGAGGTTTTAAGATTGAGTTAAAGGCCTAAAGCTGTGAATATTTATTGTTGTGTTCAGCTTCTTAGGGATAGGCTTTCTCGTGAGGTTCCCGGTGCTTGTGGTGAGTAGGGCTGGAAGGACCGCAGGAACAGCCTGTGGTCTGCACGCTGTGTTTCTGTCTGCTGGGAAATGGAAGCAAAACCACACACAAAATCAAAAAACTAATGAAAGGAAATATTTCATCAATATTGCTGGTTCTTTTCCGTTTTGTATGCAAAATTTACTTGATTTCAGCAGGGAATCTAACACGTAACAGGCTTCCTCTTACAATTCGTGTTTCCTGTTTACAGTGTGTATCTGTGGACGAGCTCTGTAGTCAACTTGGCATCATTTTTCTGTTGCTTTTTCTAGTTAGCAGATGGATTTGATACCAGATCTTTGCATTTACAATGGCTGAGGTCCAGACTGGGCCTGGTGTCACAGGAGCCCATTTTGTTTGACTGCAGCATTGCTGAAAATATTCGATACGGAGACAACAGTAGGGTGGTTAGTCAGGAGGAAATTGAAGAAGCGGCTAAAGCAGCAAATATTCATAACTTCATTGAAAAACTGCCAGAGGTAAGACATAGTGATCTTCTCTTTGCAGTGAGATTAGATATTTGGGAATGATACTGAGAAATCTAGGTAATGCTCATTTACGTAGATCACATGAAAAATAAAAATTTTTGTTTCCCTTAATAGGAAGAGGTATAGAATTTATGTTTAAAAATGTCAGCGTGTTCCAAGATTAAAATCTTTCTTAGTTTGTTCAAAAAAAGCCAGTGTTCTAATTAATATGGTGGTAGACAAAACAGAATGGGGGCCGGAGGAGGGGGGAAATAAGAGGACGCTCTATGTACAGATAAGTCCTCATAATTTTTTTGATATTTTTTCTTTGACAAACAAAAATTCTCAAGTTACTTTAAGGAAGACAATTTTTCTTCTAAAATAATTCAGTAAAACTAAATGCTCTATTTCTGATTGGATGGGCATGCACACAGGGAGTGTTTCTTAACAAATACAAAGGGGCAATAAATAAAAGTGAATGACATGGCATTTGACCTTCATGCCTGCCAAGAATTTGGCTCTAACAAGGAGAAATGTTTTGATAGTTTGTTTTCAGTGTAGTTCTGTGAAACTTGAAAATGATGTAATGATGCTGAAAAATATTTCATCTTCATTACTACTTATGACATTTGGGATTCTCTATTCACAAGTAATGCAGGATCAAGTTCTTCATGTATATGTCAGTAAGCATTAAATCTCTAGTTACCCTTACGATCACGTACTCACAGGCAGGTATCTGTGGGTACCTTACCACTATATCACTGGTGGGTACCACTCAAGACCTATTCCAGTCTTTGGGGAAGTAAATTTTCAGACCAGTTACAAATATGTGTGGCTGTATATATAACTGTTTATAGTAGAGGTGTTTATAAAACCTTAGCTTTATTAAAACCACTTGTACTATTCTTTTCTTTCAAGATGGAAATACCTAATCATTTTTATAGCCACGCATAAAACTTTACTTTTCTAGTCTTCCTTCTCTAAGAGTATTCACAGGCTGCCTTCTTTAATTTTTAACATCCAGAAATATAATACCCGAGTGGGTGAGAAAGGAACACAACTTTCTGGAGGTCAAAAACAAAGAATCGCAATTGCCCGTGCTCTGGTTCGTAATCCTGCCATTCTGCTTCTGGATGAAGCTACATCTGCTCTTGACACAGAAAGTGAGAAGGTGAGTAATGAATACGTGAAATAAATATGTATATGTACATGGCTACTTGCTTTCTGTAGAATAAACTCAACACAAATATGTTGCAAATGCTCAGCTATGAAACAGCAGGGCAGGTCTATCACAGTAGCTTTTCCAGCTGTAAGCTAGGAATTGGATGACACTAGGAAGCTGTGCATCTCTACTAAATAAACAAGTACAAAACCCTGAAACTTTAAGTAGAAAACACCATGGGGAGCTGATACTCTTCAGCTGTCTTCCTATTAGCTGTATTTGATGGTAAATACTGAATTTGTGTTCTGACCCTAACTGGATGCCCAAGAACCCGTTTCTCTATGTCTCACGCTCATTTGAACAGTCTCACTGACCTCAGTGAGAAACCCTGTTGAGTAAGGATCTCGTGTATGCACCGACTTGTATACCTGTGGGAGACATATTCAGGTGATAACAAAGACTAAGAAAACAAATGTGGTTCCTATGACGAGTGAAGGCTTTCCAGGTGCTAACAGCATTTTCATAACATCTGTGTGCAGATCGTCCAGAAAGCTCTCGATAACGCCCGGCAAGGTCGAACCTGCATCGTCATTGCTCACCGCCTGACAACTGTACTGACTGCAGACATCATTGCAGTGATCCACAATGGCAGGGTGGTTGAGCAGGGCACCCACAGCCAGTTACTGGCAAAGGAAGGACACTACTATGCCCTTGTAAACGCACAAGTCTCTAATTAGTACCACTTGCAGGGGAGTTTTAAGTTTTTTTATTTTTCTTTCCTGGGAAGACATGAAAAGATTACAGAGAATTAATGTTGGCTGTGTCTGTGCTGATGGAGCAGGGACCGTGTGTTGCAGCCTGGTTGCTGTACCCAGTGCAGCTCTTGCCCTACACGCTCTTGGGGATGAGCAGTGCGTACCCTGGCCTGGGTCACGGAAGGTGCACGGAGGAGTCCCAGGGGCTGAATCTGATAAGCAGTTCCGGGGATTGTGTAATCTGGAGGGAGCCAGACCTGGAGTAGTCTCATCCACACCCCAGGTTAGGTGAGGCACCCTGCTCCTGCTGTCCCCCCAAACTCTGGCCCATACCAGGTGCCATAGACCAAGGCAGTACCAGAATATGATGGTGGTTAAGCATCATGGATGTGCAGTGAGCTGGTGCTTGTGCATGCCCCTTGGGTTTCTTCACCAGCCAGATGCAGCCGTGAAGTCTCCTTAATTAAAGATGACTTTCGATTCTTACTGACTGCTGAGATTCCAAATAAAGACATTTGTATTAAATTTAGAGAGGAGGAGTTGGATGTGTGGGTTTGTTGGGTTTTTTCCACACTATGCCACATTTCTAATATTACTGTGCTTCACACATTTCTTGGAGACTCAATATTCTATTTCAGACAATAATTGTAATGGTTAGAAGCTTTCCATATAGAGAGAAACTGACGCAAAAGATACCATTGTTTTGTTTAGTATTTTTCAATTGCTGACCAAACAGAGTTTAATCACTCTTTGCATCCATCAGGGTAATTTCAAAAGTCTTGCAGGGGAGCTAGGAAGGCTTCTTTTGAAGGTATGTAAATAACTTTTATTTAAAAAAAAAAAAATTTAAAAAGTGGTTTTCAATACGATATCCTTTATTTTGAATAGACATGGCACATAGGGACATGGTTTAGTGGTGGGTTTGGTAGTGTTAGGTTTATGGTTGGACTTGATGATCTTAAGGGTCTTTTCCAACCTAAATGATTCTATGATCGTATGAATTATTTTAAAGATTGTTTGAAGTGTTGGCAAAACTCACTTGCACATGTGCTTTAATAATTTTTTTTATTCCTCTGATATATTCCTCAGAGTGCTGCAACACATCCTTCAACAGTTGAAGAATATGTACTGTATAATCAGAGTGACTCAGCAGCTGGGTGTTTTTGGCTGGTTAAACCCAACTGCAGCATTTTAATTTTCCAAGGCTTTGCACGTGGCTTTGGGTTAGGATTTATGGCCTGGAGCAACCTGCAGTACTTTATAATTTCCAGATAACTCTGCTCAGTTGTAGCAGACGTAACTTACAGTAATGACTATCTCCTTTGCTCATTTCAATTGTTTTCCGGTATCAGGATCCATGAGGGGAATAAAACACACAAAAGAAAACAAATTCTAGTCTCAGCTTTGCCAAAATAAATACAGTCACTCTCACTCACAGAGTTTTTCTCAGGGATTGTTACAAGAGGAGTTATCACTCATTCAGGCACCCCTCTTGTGTGACCTCTTCACTTTCTCGTGATAGGCAGATAGTACAGGCGCTGCTGCCCTCTTTACATTCCCAATTATCCAATGCGGGCTCCAATTAATTCCCTTTTCTCTGTTTTGTTTCTACACTGGAGTTAAAATTACAAGCAGTAGAGTTTGATTCTCAGTTTTGAAAATAAAATATCTTCCGTCTTAATCCAGAAATCTCTTGGGGAAAGCAAAACTTGGTTTTGTACTTTTAGGTTGGATATGTATGTGGTTTTCATTACGATTGTAATGAATAATAATTTTTTGTAATATTACAAGTCATTGCGATCTATTGTAATAACAATTAAGTAGGATGAAGTAAAAATGGGAAATCATTTAAATGGTTTAAATAGAGGAGATAACAGTCACTAAGCTAAGGCTCTGTAACATAATGAATCATCTAACATCTGGGGCTAGTTAATGGACCATCTTTGTGGAAAATGCTGCATTCACATCTATGCAGATTATGGAGAAGAATCCAAAACACGCTTCCTTCCCACCAGCTTGGAATCGTTTACTAGCACAGGGGCAAGAGGAGTGAAGTAATATGCACTATTTGACCTGGAAGGTGCTGAAAGAACTGCAGCGTGGTCAGCCCAGAAAAATAAGTTCTGTGACTTGTGTTTCCCCTTATTTGCTCTTTCAGAGGTCAACATTTACCTACCACGGAAACAAAAGCGGCTACACTTGCATCCCTTTTGGCATGTTCCTCACCCTTGTTTACATAGAGCATTCCCATGCTGCAATGGCTGGACAGGCTCAGTGTTAAGGACAGATAAAGGTCTTGCAGTAAGATGCTTGGCAGCACTGTGTCACATCCTTCCTTAGGGAAAGGTAGGCACGGGTTTTGGTCGTGACCAGAAGGAGCAGGTGCTGATGTCGTGATGGAGGCAGCGTGTGTGCATCGCGCTGGGTTGTGGCAGCCACGTGGGAAAAGAGCAGTGCCTGAGAGCCTCAGGAACATCCTCTGCTCTTATGTGATTAAAAAGGGAAAATAGAAAACTTTGATTTACTTAAGTTCACAAGTGAGATGTTATGTAATGTAAGAATGTACTTTATCTCAATACAAACGTACTAAAAGCCACTTATATCACAGTCCTGTTTGAAAGATCATCTGCAGATCTGAGGAAAAACACCAGACAGAAGCAAAAGAGATGGTGAGCAAGGAAACAGACCAAAATCCCAGGTGCCTGAAAGAATGACAAAAAAGCACACTACTGCATGCCTGCTAAAAGACAGACTGAGCTGGATGACTCCATGAGATATAAATAGATTCATACACACCGCTTTTAGGCACCAATAACAAACTTTGATAGTTTAGTTCAGACCATCTAAGTCACCTTCCCAGCTAGATATGCCCGTACAGCTTGCAGGCTGGCTCCAATTAAAAGCAGACCTAAATTCAAAGACAAATGGATGTTAAAAACACCTTTTCAGCACCAAACCCCAGACTGATAGAGATCAAAAGAATTAGCCCTGACAGAAAAGCCTGTGAGGACACATCTTAAGAGCAGAGGATTTGTTGGCCCCATCACTCTCTGTCCTGTGCTACCATCTACCCCAGGTGCTGGAGTTAAAAAAAGACTTCCCTTATGCCTGGCCAAGCAGGGGCTAGTGTTCTCCAAACACGCCCTCAGTATAGTGAGTTACTGCTGGTGTCACTGGGGACCTCACCCCTAAAATGACTGCCACAATGATAGTGATGAAGGAAACACATCAGCCCGTGCTTGTCAAGGAACACCACATGCCTCATTCATGACAAGAAGCACTTAGCCCAGATATGTGCTTTATGCCAACACTGATCTAAGCCTCCTATGGAATGATTGAGGTATGATGTCCCAAAAAAGAGAGTGGAGACACCAGAGAAGGCATTCAAAAGGGATTTTGGAGAAAGAATTGAGTGTGTCCTAACCGCTTGACTCAGTTGTAGTATCATACATAGCCGTTAAATTTGGGTAAAACTTTGCAATTGTTAGTTCAGTTACAACACTTTAGTTACAACTTTAATTACTAATGTAGGCTGAAGCCCCAGAGATGGGATAAGTAGTTGACAGAACCATGTAAACTAGAGGGCACAAGACCTGATTCTCTTTATGGCCTCAAAGAGTTAATTGTCCTCGTGTTTTTATGAGCATTGCAGTGCACCAGTCCCAGTGGGTGCGGATGTTTCCCATTCCTGGATGTGCTATTTCAGTTTGAAATACCTACCCGCATTCGGGCATAATGCTGTTTGCAAAACAGTAAATTGATATAATGTTTATCATCACATATTTTCTCCCAAATGTCTACTTTCCTCTGCAGCCTATAACATTTCAATTTATATTCTTCTAAAACCTGTAAAATACACATCATCATAAAGAAGTTATTTAATAATGCTGGTTGTATGGCAAGAAGGAAAGCTTCCATTAAAATTGCAATTCACAACCCTTGTACTTTTAGAAACTATCTTCTTTATCTGAAAAGTGGGGAGAAAAGAACAATTGGAGTATTTGTAGGGTCACTTGAAATACTAGTACATCAGTGTGTACCTGGATTAGATTGATGAGTTTAATTAAAATTCTAAGAGTTTGCAAAATTCCGCTAAACAATCTGTGGCAGGCAATACCTAACCTGTCCTTTCTTGGCTACCATCGACACACATTGTACTGCTGACTTTTCACTTACATGTTTGCAAGTGGAAATGTCTTGCAGGGCTTTTGTCTCACCGAGCTGTAGGAAAATTCCTGTCACACCTGGGAGCGGGCATATTTGAATGTTAACGGTCAGTGATTTCACTGAGGGATTAGTGATTAGTAAGGGAAATGTTAAGAAAATATGTGGGATCGTTAAGGTCCGCTCACCTGACATTGCTGGAGGGTTTGAAGTGAAACTGCTCTCCTGGACTGTGTCTGCTCTAGGAAAGTAGCTGCCCTTGTTACAGCGGTAAAAAAAAGCCAGATCTTGATCTGCTATTTCCTACCGTAGAGATATCAGTAAGACAGCTGATAGTGCCGATGTAGTTTGGATTTCAAGGGTTAAATATCTTCTCTGGATGAGGCTTGTGCCTCCCCTTCCGTGAAGAAGCATTTTGTTACAGCAGTGCTCCAGCTCTGCCTGCATTTAGGGCTCACCCACCGCCTGCTACCAGGGGTGCTCTACCCAGGGAACTCCTTTTTTCTAAGGAGAAAGAACCAAAAGCAGAAGAGTTCATACAGTTTATCTGGAGCTGTGGTTGTGTCTTGCTGAAGAAGGAAATAAAGTGACATTTTTCAAGGTATTTCCAAGCTCTTCTGTTTGCAAATGGACTTGGATTATACTGGAGAAATGTGGCTCGGCAGTCACTACAGCTATATCCAAACTGTATGTGAACTGGTCAAGACAGTGGATAAAAGTCAGTACATTACTTGAGCTCTTTCTGTGTATCCATACTGCTGCACACAGGACAAACTTGACTTCTTTAAAACACATCTTCTCTATGTCTGAGACATTAAGGTGTTTCTAAGATCTTCAACACAGGCAAGAAAAGAAATAGCTAGGCAACAAGGCCACAAACAGCATATATGTATTTTCTTCTTGTAAAATATACCCAAGGAGTTTATTTTCTTAAGTCCTGACCCTTAGGTACTTGTAAATGACTGATAGTTTTCTGTGCAGAGGTAGAAGAATCCAGTTGCTTCGCTATTCTTTACCAGCCTCCAGCTGCCCTATATATAAGCTTTACTACAGATTGCCCATCACCCTGACATTTTCCAGGGTTATAGCTCTCCCTGACTGTTCTCTTCCAGTTGCCTGGGCTGCTTTTCCTCCTCAAGCACCTTCCCTAGCACACACAGCAGATGCTGCACCATGTGGTCCGATGCAAAAGGACAGACAGATGAGAGGGGAAGTGCCAAAAGCAATAGCGATGCAAAAGGATTACTTTCTAAAAATAACAAAAATTTCTCAGCAGAAGACTGGTCATTGCTCTTAGTAAGTGAATCGTTTACACTGGATTGCTTCCATCTGCCTCTGTGCTTTGTCATCTAGACTGCAGGCAGCTCTTATCTACCTGAGACCCTAGCAGTCATCTTCTCATTTTAGCATTTATTGCCTACCTGGCTCATCAGCAGTTATGTCCAGAAACTATTTTCTGAACCATGTCTTTCCGTCTGGAAATAATAATTTGCTGTGCCCTCAGGGAAGCTCACACATCCGCTTGAGTTATCCCCGGCCTGTCCAATGACATCAGTATCACATGCTCCAAAGCAAACTCACTAAGCCTTCCTGTAATTCTCCTGAAGATGCCAATCTTTATTTTACTGAATGCTTTCACAGAAAGATATTTTAAAGTCGTGTTAGCTCAACAAATAGATTTTGTGGATTTGTTTGAATTGAACATTATATATTTCCTTGATCTGCTGTTGCCACAGGAGTAACGTCCTCATTTCTCTCTAATCGTTATGAACATTGTCTGTGACTACTGCCTTCCCCTGTGTAGTCCAAAGCAAAACCATCTTGCAGTTAATCACCACTAGAAGAGTTCTTTTTGTTACAGTCCTTGAGTTTTAAAAGAATGACCTGAATATGGCTGGTTTTGTGGAAATAATTGTTCAAGCTCACCCCTGCTTGCAAAAGGCCGTCCTCAGTGTTTGATCCACCATGGGCAGCATTCTCAGAGAACGTACATGGTGTTTAACCAGGAGGGAAACAAGGGGGAAACGGGCAATGCGGTGGGACACTTACCACTCAGCTGCAGACATTTAGGGCTGAAGCAATCAATCCCATAGCCTTTAAAGAGCCTCTAGGATATGACTCATCTGTTTCCACATATCTGTCTCAGCATACAGTGAACCACACCAGGGACGTGCCTATTTCTTACCATGAATCTAAATGGGGAGTCTCAGGTTTTGTTCAGATTATGCATTCACCTTAGGTGAAAGGAGTTCCACTCTGAATGTCTGAGCTTTCTTAAAGAGATTGCTAGGTTAGCTTATCAGTCCTGCAAGTAATTTTTGGAGGTCCTGACCAGACAGGCACTGGAGAGCACACTCTTGCAGACAAGGAGTGCTTCGAGGAAGAGGAAGGGCCTCTGCAGTGCAGGAGGGAGAAGTTTCTTTGTCTAGGTATTAGCAGTGCAAGAAGGTTGGAGTGAAGGACAAATGTTCAGCAAAGAGGAATTATTTATCCTGAACGTGTAAAATGGAAAAGAAAATGACAGATTGCAGAAGCGTGCAAAATGGCTTATAATAATGAGTGAATTAGCAGAACCTGGATTTTTTTTTCCCCTCTTGGATGGCATGAGAGGAATTTTAAACAAGAAGTTAACATTTTTGGGGATCAAAATAAATGGTGTCTCTGACAATCCCATACATTGCCTGTTTTTTATGAAACTACACTAAAAATGGTAAGCGGAGTTCCCATTTTCACATCTGCTATTCATATGAACAAACACCTGGCAATGTGGTGTATGTGTTGCTTCAGAGGAAACTCAACCAAACAACTATCACTTTATACAGCACTAATGGTCTCAGTTATAAACCCAGTACATGTGTTTTATTTACTGTAAATGAAGTGTATATCAGCAACACTGAATATGAAAATGAAATTTTAATGGGCCACTTTTATGATGCTAGAGCAATGTGAAGAGACATCTGTAATGTGATTTACTTTTTAATATTCAGTAATGTAGTTTTAGTTGGAATAAATAGGGTTTCCAATAAAGACTCACATGACTATTTTCTTCAATTTCTTATTTCACACATACTTTGAGACCTGGAGCAACTTTTTCCATGAATTTATGCCAATCCTTTTGGGACTCTTCCAGTGTTACGTTTTAATGTTTTCTTTCTCTCTTTTTTTTTTTCTTTTTTTTTTTCTCTGGTATATCTTAGTACCTTGCTATAATTATTTTATACTTATACATTTAGTTGCACAGTGTGATAATGTATATTGATTCTGATAAATTTGTCTGCATCCACCATCATTAAATAGTCTTTGCATCTATCGCTTCTTAATTGTTTCTCACAAATAAACAGTTAAGGATGCGCTTTTTCTGAAAGAAAATGTCTAATTTGCCCAGACCATGACAACCACTTATGGAAGACGGGAAAGCATACACTTCGCAATATATATGAGTATATTTAAATGGATATATAGTTTTATATTTATAAAATATATATTTGTGTATATTTAAATACATTAGAGATTGCTTCATGATGAGAAGTTTGGAAAGAATCCAAGCAAAAATTCAAATGAATCATGGGAAAATTCCATTTGCTTTCAGCATTTTAGTTCAATCTTGCAGAGTCGAAAGTAGCTTTTTCTTCTGACAGTCATCAAGCTTTGATGATGCAATTTCTCTTTTCAGCTTAGTCAGACACACAAGTCATCACTCTTGACTCACATACTGCACTTGCCCACATGATGTTAGTTACTTACGCAGATTTATTCTGTTTTTCAGTAGATAAACCTTTCTTAACTTTTATGTTTAGGCCTTTTAGCCATACCTCCTGGGAAAGCAATTAAACTCCTTGCACTTGAAAAGCCCAGACGGCCCACACTGTGAAGGCGGCAGCAGGTCTGTCCGGACCCCCAGAAGCTGCCCCCTGGCTTCCATGGGAGATGGTATCTGAAAAGCTGCACAGCCCAAACCAGATTCCCTGAAAACCCTTTTTACCGCAAATTTCAACCTCTCCTCATCTCGCTGCTTTGCCAGAAGCTTGCTTTCTTCCAGAAAGTATAGCTTTCCTGTGAAGGCTCCACATTTTCATTCTCCGCCCCCCCCAGCCATCCCACAGTTGTCCATGGTTCTCAGAAACACACAGGGGCAGCAGTGCCCCGCTGCTGCTCTGAACACCCGTCACTGCGAAGAAAAAGCGCAGCACAGAAGGAGCCTAGAAGTGCCACTTGCCACGGGCCAACATCCCCACATTGAAAGTCCTTAAAAACTGTCTCAAGCCAACAGGAGCGCAGCTTATCCCACCCTAGTCATCATTACATAGTTACTGCCAAACATCAGTAAGGAACTGTATTACGTGGGTGACATTTAAAGCACATTTCATTGAAGTTCAGCTTTTGCCATCACTTCTTCAGCTTGTTTTCATCTTTATGGGGAGTATAATACATCTAAAAATGTGTTTTATCCTCTTTCATGTTAAGTACACTCAATCATAATGCCACCAGGACTGGCATATTCACATATGTTAGTAATAAACTTGTGCTAACACAATTCATATTTAAGCCAAATCTCAGGTTTTTTAATAAAAAAACCCAAAAGCACAAGAAAAAGAAAACAGGCATTGATAAATGTTTTTTAATGTTGCGTGTAACAGGTTGTGTTATTTGATTATGTGTGATTTGTGAATACCAGAATATTGTTAAAAACTATCATCTACCACACAACATCTATACCTTTTTACATCAGTAGTTCTATTTGTTTTCTCAAAAATCTGATGGAATTTCCTTCACCACCACCCCCCGCGTTTCTTCTCACGTTGCCCCACGTATTAGTCAACGCCTCAGCTGCAACCACTGCCACAAAGAAACTAAGCTACCCTGGTAGCTCCATCCTTCACTGAGGCTAGAAAGAGTCCACTTGGTGAGACCGTATTACTCTAGATAACGTTTCCCTGGAATCAGAGGTACACAAAAAGTGGCTTGCTGTGTTTCATTTACTGGGGGCGGAGGGGAGGGGGGAGGGGAGTGTAGATAAAGATGGCCAGATCCACTGCTGGTACTGGAAATGTCCAGGAACTTCAAGTACTGCGGCAGATACTGCATATAACCCCAGTTTGATGGCAAGTCAAAATCAGAAGGGGCTTTACTATAATTGTTACCATATTTATTATTTAGACAATTGCCTCTAAAATGTGCCAGCTCCTTTCTGACACGGCAGGGAGAATCGTGTCCCCAAATGAGATCAGTCTAGGAAAAAAAAAAAAAACCAGGAAAAAAACCCCAAACCTTTGACACTTGAAGTACATGGTTAGATGAATACACAGAAACAGAAACATCTCCAAATCTTTCCTCAGGACTCCGCACTGTTTTAACCTTCCAAAACACTTGGCAACCATTAAAGGTTGAATTGAGTGTTAGTCAGTTGTGTGTGTTTTCTGGAAATATTTCATGAGGTTTGAGGGGTAAATGGTGTTCTATAAGGACATTAGTCATACATCTTTCATGTGGCCTTCCCTCTTTCAGCTCATCACATTCACTTGTCCTACCTTGCTTCAGATTAAATGGCAAACTGGTCAAGAGAGGGGGAGGTGTTTCCCCAAGTTGTTTATGAAATGACTAGCACCGGTCAGCTTCGGTCCTGCCTGAATACTTTCAAGCACATAAAACACAATAATAAAGCTTCTCAAACAAAGAAGTCCCACACATGAAAAGAGTAAGCAAGCTCCAGAAGTGGTGAGTAATGATGCTGCAGGAAACTAACAAAAGACAGAGGATTTCTGTCGGGTATGGTTGCTCTCTGGGTGATTAGTAGAGATTTCAAAAGGTCATATTTTTCTAAGAAGTGTCATTATGCTCAGATCACAAGACAGGGGATTTTCTCCATCCAGCGACAGCTAAGCAATCTGTCCACCCAGTCCCAGGTTTCAGAGCACGAGGGTCTGTCACAGCCCCCAAGACCGCACCAAGAGAGCTTTGAGGAGACAACAGGGAGGTGAGCTAAGTCTGCAGGACCAGTTACTTTGTTAGATATGCCAGGATCAGTGCCAGGATGGGTATTAGAAGGTTTCCAAAACCAGTTCGGGGTCTTACCTGACACCATTAATTCTGCCATGGCAAGTTCTTCCCTAGCAAATTGCAATTGCAAAGTCATTGCAAAGGTGTTCTCCCTCAAATTTTCTGGGGGGAATCCAGAATGAAAATGCATTCACTAAAGAATTATTTCAGCTAAACCAAATATTTTGAACATTCTGTTCAAGCAGAAACTGAAAGGTTCGTTTCTGTTTTTAAAATTCTTGATTAGAAACAATTTCTGCAGGTAAAAATTTTTTGTTGTTCTTCTAGAAACATTGAGATGAAGAGCTTCAACCTTCTCAGCAATTTTTCATGGCTAAAGCCATTTTCCATATTTAGCTGCAAATAGTTTTAGCTAACTTCTGCTGCCCATTTTACTGGATAAAGTATATATCCAAAGCCAATCACCCAGTTCTGCTTCTAACAAACTGGAGATGCAACTCTGGCATCTGTGACAAGGGGAACCTGTTGGGGAAGGGAGACTGAGGAGACGAAAACCAGATTAATTAAAAAAAGCTAAAGTTGTTTGTGTTCTGGTTATGCCCTGTAGTGCATCGCATGGCGCCCTCTCACACCCTGAGCGAGACTGCTCTGTCCCCAGCTGTGTCTGCCTCACCCGGGGAAAAGGGTTTGGCTTGATAACCTGAGCCAGGGATGAAAGTGCTTGAAAAGTCCCCCTGGCACTCGGGAGGCCAGGCTGGGGCCACAGCATCTGAAGTGGGCAGCGGGAAGAGCTTGTGCCCCTTGCAGAGCCCTTCTGGTCAAGCTGAGCTGCAGAGCACCTGGCACCCTGATGGTCACTCAACCTGCGCTCACCGGGTTGCTGAGGCAGGACCGGAAAGAAAGATTTATGGAAAATGGATGGAGACAGATGTGTGGAAGAGGAAAGGGAGGACAATGACAGGAAGCCACAGCTTCTGCTCCTCCGTGCTTTGTCCTGTGTTGTCCTGACCTCTGGCCGTGGTGGCTGACAGCCGCTGCCCATCCTCTCCATGCCTCTCCCAGTGCTCGCCACACAAACACTTGTTTCGACGTGATGAGGGTGGCCATGTTGCTCTGCACCTGCCCAGCGTGGCCACCACCTGCACCACCCCAATGGACCCCCTGAAGTGCTGTCCCATGTGGGACACCCTTTCCACCTCCCTTCTCCCACAGGAGACAGCTGGGGTCCAGGGCTGCTGGTAGTGCCCTTGTTTGGGCCTTCTGAGCAAGCCTTGCCCCTCTGACATTCTCACTCACAGGAAAAATTGGGTCTGGAGGAGAAAGGAAAGTCATTGCCTATGTTTGCATCCATATCTGGTTTGATTACCTGATTTTAACATTTTTTACTATTAAAAAAAAAAAAACCAACACCCAACTTGCTAGTATTAAATAAAAAGCCACTCTTCCTTCTTCCTTAATACATGCCCACAAAACTCTCAGTGCTTTTGAGTGCTTCAACAGCCAGTCAAATTTTTTTAAGTCACCATAAATCAAGATGTTTTTAGCCAAAATAGGTCTTAAGCAATGTTTTCATGAGAAATTCTCTGGATCCCCAATGCAGGAAATGTCTGAGATTCCTGAGGAAGAGCGGTATTAGCAGGGCAAGGTGACGATACTCAGTCTGTACCTCCAGCTTTTGTTACTGGGATGACAAAGGTTTCAAGGCAGCTTAAGTTTGAGGGATTCTGGCTTTTGACATAAGTTTAGTAGCCCACGTGCTTCAAGAATTAAATTCTAATAATTTACTAGAAATGGTTTTTAATTAAGAGGGAGTAAAGGGGGATTGGAAATAACAGCCCTGACTTAAATGCTTATGTATTTTTTTCCCTTTTTTTAAGTATAGACTTTACAAGTTGCATATGATATGATATGATATGTTTGGGGGAGGAGAGGAAATGAAAAAAGAATGCAGGAGGACAAACCAAAACCTTCTCACCAGTTGGACCTTTCTGTGTAATTTACAAGGCAAATTGCTCAGGTCAGAGTCTCATCCGTGGGGATTTTCCACTTCCCCCACTCTTGAGGACCACAAAGGCTATTCCACATCAGCACACACTGACACCCACGGAGAACTGAACTGTCTGATAAGAGATTGCTTTTGTTTCCCTCAAGCTCCCACAAAGGTACTCAGTGCACAGACCAGTATTTGTATTACGCCATGAAGGGAAGGATTTAGGCCAAAAGAAGCTGGCAGCCATGGCTTTTTAATGAGCCATGTGCTGACAGGCCTGGTTGTGAGCTGTTACAGATGTGCGCTGGACAGTCTAATGAGCTGCAGGAAATTCAGAAGGCCAAAAAACCTCTTTGGATTTTCTGGTTACACTGGTAGGATCAAAACCGCTTGTGTTCTACCTGGCATTGCGGAGCAAGGGATATGCCTGATGTCCTTAATAAAAACATTACCATTTGGGGCAAAGGCACTGATGGAAGTTGATTGCCATAAGGGGGAATAAAAGAGGGGCTGAGTCATTAGCCAAGAATGAGAGCACCAGCAGGACAGGATCCTGCCGTGGCACGTTAATTATAGTAACATTTTCTGTGATTCCCCTGCTACGTAACCAGAGATGCGGGAACATGGGCGGGGGTCGCAGCGCGAAAGGAGATGGCCAGGATGAATGATCTGACAAGTAAGGGAAAGCAAACCCCTGGTGAGAGAATAAAACTCCCCGAAAAATTCTCCTCCCCGCAGAGCGGAATCTCCAGCTGATGTGTCTGGCATGGAAGAGGTGCCTTTTCCCGGTGCTTTAGCAGAGGAGTGTTCTGGTATTTCTCTCGGAGCATGAGTCAGATGCAGGGGTTGCCAAAAAGCCATGCCAAGTCCTGCTCTCAGTTACATGTGCCCACAACAACATGGCACGTGAGCAGATGTTATCTCAGCACCAACTGAGACATCGGAGCAGCTGTGGGCTGCAGCTCCTCGGTTTCACCTCTGTTATCTCTGTGAAGTCTGATTATCAACTGTATTGCAGATGGTATTGCTAATTGCTAGGCCTGCAAATTCAAACGGTCAATGGCAAATGTCTGCTTTTACTGTTATGTGACAGATAAAACTTATTTTTAACTGTGTAACTGATGTAGCACTAGCCAGCAGATGCCTCAGTTTACTTGATCTTTGCCATATAGACAGGTTTATATACAAAAAAGCATAGGCAAGAGTCTACGAAACAAAATAGGACACAGACAGACCTTTCCCGGCACAGCTAGGTCGGATAGCATTTGCCAAAACTGTAAAACCACATAAGATATGCAACAGTGACATCTATTGGCACACAAACTTTGTACAGATCCCTGCTTGCTTCTTCTCCTGCAATATTTTCAGCTGCATTAGCAATGCCATGAGTGCGCATCGCCTGCTGTTGCGATAGCATGCTGTCGTGATAGCATGCTGTCGCTCTCGGGCACAGGCCCTGCAAGCTGGCAGGGCTGCTAGGTAAAGATCTTCGTGGACAACTTGCCCTTAAGATGCAAATAAATTTAGTCTCAACTATGAACAGTCTTTTTTCTTTGCACAGTAAAAACTGCAGGTAGTCCATGCTTCTGCAATCCCCACTAACAGTGGATTCCCTCTTTTTCTTTTTTTTTTTTCCCCCAAGATATTTCCACCTGTGTAAACCTTCATTTGTAGCAAAAACATTGTCTTGTGACATGTTAGCTTGGGGGCAGAGGGGAAAGAGACTTCACTGCAGGAATTTCTACTCTCTTGGGAACCCAGTGGTTCTCCAAGGCAAAAAACAGGTAGAAGCAAGACTGCTAGTAAAACTATTTCTTCTTTTTGGCTGTAAAGTCCTTGAGCCTGTGTATTAAGTCCAGCCCCAGGGAACTATAGGGATCTTCAAGCTCCAGATTTCCCAGCCCATGAGGCAATTGCAGAGTTATGAGTTTTGGAAGTCCTGGGTTAGTTTTTTAGATCACTTGACTTGCCAGACCCATCTCTTTCCATTGTGACAAAATTTACACCTCAGGAGTAAATTTCTTGAGGCAGATACTTAATTCTCCTCAGAGCCCCAGAGAGTTTCAGAGTCAGTTCCTCTGACACATCTATTTTTCAATAAACCTGTGGATTGGGAGGGTAAGTGAGATGCTGTCAAGGAAATAGTTAACATGTGGGCATTAGAGACTTTATCACCTTCTCTTTGCCTGGCTGTGAACAATAAACAGGTGGGTTTATTCCCTTTTTTATTCACCTTTACATTGTGCTCTCATCTTTTCTGATTTGGGGTGGCATGGTTTAAGTATTTTGAGGTTTGCGTCTAACTAAAGCTGCCTGCTTACTCCTTGGCCAAAATAATGGTTCTAGCTGAGTACGTGGTTCAATAACTATTATTAACTCCCAGTGATCCTTTCCTGTTTCCATAATTGTACCCGAAACTGTGCAATTCTATGCAAGAGGATAAACTGAGTTCCCGGAATACAGTGTGCTCAAGGATTTTAGGAGCATTGTTAAGTCAAGTTAAATCTCCAATTTTGTTAGTTTTGTTAGGCTTTTTAAGCCTTCTTTCAGTGAAACTATTTCTGATTATTTCAGTTGCAAGCAAGCTACCTAGCACCACATGGCTCTGAAGAGATGTAGGGAAAAGCTTAAAGGACGAGGTATTTTAACCAAGAGACATTGGTTTGCTTTCCTTATCCCATCAGAGAAGCCTGGGAAAAAGCAGAAGAGATCCTATAAAATTGATTATAAAGTGGATTTTAATTTCTATTTTGCCTGTTCCCTCTAATAAAGTGGTGTCTAGTCAAGCTTTATTGTAATAATAAGTTTTGAACCTTCTCGCATCTAAATCAGCAATCTGTAAAGAAACATAAGCTGAGTAAGATCGCACATCAGGAACATTATGAAACCCTGCGTAAAAAAAAAAAACAGAGAAGGATGGGACTGTGAGGAGACCAGATTTCTGTTGTGGTCGCAGTCATTGCTGTTGCCCAGGGAGAAGTGGTAGCTGATGCATTCGCTGCTAATAACTAAGAAAACACAGCGCAAGCAGAGACGAGCGCTGCCTCTAGAAGAAGAGAGCAGCTTTCCTACATAACGATGCAAGAAAATCCCCAGTGAGCAGTCAGTTCGTCGTCATCATCTGATGCCAGTTTGTGGCATCAGAGCTATCTTGGGTGAACAGTTTTATGCATGCAGTACATAATAATGCCCCTGGGGTTACAAGGTTGTCCCTTTTTCATGAGTAATCATCCTGCTAGGTGTCATTCTCACTAAGGAGTCCCTGGAGCCGGAGCTGAAGACAAGGGAAAGCAAATTCACAGGTGTTTTCACAAAGTTTCAGTCCCTTCTTCCTTTTTTTTCTTTTTAAAATTCAAATATTGTTTTTATCTGAGTGTTTTCTGCAGCTCTCATATATTAATTGTGTTTGTGAATCCAGACAGATGGGTTTAAAAGATAACTCCAGGCTGGAGACACTTGATCCTGATTATAAACTGAGTCACCGTTTTAGGAGCTAAAATGATACATACAGCTTAGATGATCAACCATCAAGAACAAAGGGAAGAAGCCAAAGTCAGAAGGGTACATTGCAAATGACCTATATTTCTGTATAAAATGCCAACCTAACTGCAATACTTTCTTCATCAGTTCTGCAGATAAGCTTGGCTTTTTAAAATCTCTGCAACTGTCTGGCTGCAGAGACAATTTGCTGGGGTTCAGAAAAACACCGAATGTCTCCTCCCTGGCTTCTTTCTTACACGTGCCCATCCTTGATAAAGCTGGCCAGCACAGCATCGCTTGGAAAGCCATCAACCAAAGCATCCAGTCACCAGCATACGGATGAGGAGGGCAACGAGTGAAAGAATTGTTAAAGCAATATTAACATGGAGACAAAGCTGAGGAAAAAAAAAAACCACCACCATAATAAAAGGGTAGTCCAACAGCTTTTCTACTTGGCTCCAAACTTGGCTTGGTATCTTCTCCTGGAGTATCAAAACTAGTTTGAGCTTCATCTTGGGAAGAAGTCCTTACCTGTGATTTTGTCCGTAAAACAAAGTCCTGACAGATACTGACACTTGTGATGAATTTGGAGAGCTGGCATGGACACCCATGGCTTAAAGATGGACATAATTACACGGAGAGACGGATATGCACAGTTGTTGGTTTTTTTAAATTCCTTAGCTTTTTCCAATATATTCTGCAAAGAATGTACTTTGACAAGACTGATACACAAGGTCCTCCTCTAGCAGTGCTCACCCATGTGTTTTGCTGAGATCAAAGCAAATTGCAGAAGAAATGCCCTAAATAAAAACCCTATTCCAAAATGCATCGTGTCTTTCCATAATCCAAGTACAACAACTTTCATAATTCTGGAGACAAAAGGCTTGTTATTTAAAAATAAATTATTATATTGTTTCCAAAAAACATCTTCCCGCTCCAAGCTCCCTGCTGTCCTCAGGCACATTTTCCCCATCATCTAAAACTTTCTGTTAAAGTAGGAAGCTGATTTTTATGGTGCATGGCCATAAGTTTCATATTCACTTTTGGCAGTAGGGGAATGTTTATTTCCATCAGAATTCTCTTGTAAATTCACTAAGTCACAGAAAAAAAAGTGAATCCAGAAAAGCTGTATAAAATTAGGAAGCTATCCCACTGAACTTATGTTTTAGCAAACTATTGATTACGTGCTTGGGGCCAAACATCTCGCCAAAAAACACAGATCAGACGCTAATAAGAAAACCCTTTCAACATATTGATTGGAGAGTTACCAGAATTCTCCAAGGCTGTAGGAGTCAGGAGTATTAATCTTGGGGAAAGGAAAGGTCTGAGTGGAATCTGTTCGGAAAAGCAATATCATTTGTTGGTATTTTAAAGAAAAAATACAAAGAGACAATAATGCTCATAAGCCTAAAGCACGTGTATAAGCATGCAATTACACAACATGGAAAAATTGATCACAGCTCTTTTTTTAAAAAAGTTATACTCTAAAAGCAAGAATTTAATTAATTAATGAAGAAAATACCATATATTGACCCAAATTTCTGTACTCTTTCTGCAGAAACACATTTATATCTAGCCAGAAGAAAACAGTAATTTTATAACACATACACAGTGTATAAGTATATATCACATGCAATGATGCATTTAATACATTCAATATATTACATGTGATGTAAGTATATAATATATAAATATATGATAAATATGTAGTAGTATTTATTTTATTGCAAATGTATAAAACTGGGTAAGTAGGTCCATCACTTCAATTGAAAAAAAAACCTTTTTAAAGTAATTTACAGAATTTTGCTCCCCATGGCAAACTTCGCTCTGTGTAAGGCATCCTTAATCCCCATAGAAGTGACAGACATCAGTCTGAAGTTGAACTATAGTTAGTATATTTTGTGGGAAAATGAGGTTTATTTTTTTTCTCTCAGTTTTCTTGTTTCTCATTTATCTTTTTAACTGTCAGCTTCTCCCTCAGTAGAGGGTAAAGATTCAGTTGCAAAAGAAATTCATGAGAAACCTCCTTGCTTCAGATGACTGCTGTCTTTGAGTGGTTTGAATGGATGGGAGGTTGCAGGTTGCAGAGCCGTTGTCTCTTTTATTTGCTGCTTGGACATCCATACCCTTCCTCTGTGAATACAGAGAGCGGCATTCTGCACAAAGCCAGCTCGCATCACTGCTACTTGAAATACGAGGAGATGGCAACCATCTTAGCTGGAAGAAACTAAAATAAGTAATACAAAAGATACTCACTCAGAGAAGCATTTATAAAATCTGCTGAGTGTAGCTACAAAGGAAAGTGAAGGGAAAGATCTGTCAAAAAGAACGTATTTCTAACCATAGCTCAAACTTTGCAAATCAGGTTCTGTGCTCTACACCTCATGTGCATTGTGTCACTTATGATGATGTATTTACATATGTGTAATTTATAAATTAACAGTCCTGAAAGTGCTCTAATACCAGGTAAAAGCAGCAATGAAATAATAACTTCTGGTCTGAGCTTCTGTTTTATATGCAATAGTAGTGGCACAAATCACCAGTCTTAAACACAAACTTCATACACCGTAATACGCTATCTGAATTTAAAGAAATTACAGATTTAGTTCTGCACTGTCTTGTAACAGAATATTCTGGTGGAGGTGACCTTGTTGCCTTGTATTACACCACTTAATTATATTTTTTTTCTAGATTTGCAGGTCATATTAATCCCTGGGGTAACAGGGAAAATTGCACAAAAACTTTAAACAAGTCCTCGGTTATACATTGAAAGGTTGTCTTTATTTAACCCAATGATTTAAAATTCAATTTTTGCTGATGTGGGAAGAGTTCATTAAATTAAATTACTGATTATCAACTTGAATACAAATTACACTTTTCCCTGATAACTCTTACACATACCACCGATTCAGTAAAATAAATTGAAGATCGCCTAAACTGTTCACACAAGTATAGAAGATGATACAGTCGTTTCTAATCAGTTTCTTCACATCCAAAAATATTCATGATATCTTTTTTCTGCCAAGTAAAGCATGCGTCATGCCTCTGATGCATCCAGAACTTCTCAGACTGGCTGCCTCCGGGCAGAACTGCAGATGCCATTTCCTTTCCGGAACAGAGATTATCCAAGCTGAGCCCACGAGCCTCCTGACCATGGTCATTTCCATTTCCGTGCTGTTTGCCCCCTTTGCGATTCTGCCTTTCCCCATACATGACATCATCGGCTTCCTGGAAAGCTGAAACAAGGTATTGACTTAGTAGTTTAGGTCATGTCTACTTTATGTGGTCATGGTGGAGGCAATTCTACATGATGGCCTGCCTGCTTCTTTCATTTTCTATCCATGAGTCTTGAGAACTACCTGATATTAGCCTGAATTTTTTGCAACATCCGAATCTGCTTGATTTGAGGTTATTCTCACTTCATCCTTATGCTTCTTGACATCTGAAATACAACTTAATTCGGTGATAAATATATTTTTCCCTTCTCGTAGCTTCTTTGCTCACTCATAGTATCTCTTTTGAGATGAGTATTTGCCCTAAGGCTGTTCAATTTCTTGTAGCTTTTGCTCCTTCTAAAGAGAAGAACCTTCCAGGTGTCCTCCACATTCAGTCCCTGAGCTTTACAGCCCAGTTGATGGGGCTGTATCCAGCTGAATAATATTCATACTAAATTTTTTCAGTTAACATGATGAGTAGCGAACTCAGTGGAAGGATGGACTGTTCTGGCTGGTAAAAGGTTTTGTTTGTCTTTCAATTTTAAAAACATATCCTATCTATAGCTAACTATGTGTTGTCAATCATCCTAAAACTGGTTCAATTGAGTTTTTCAAGACTAAAATCTTTGGTCTGTTGTTACGGTTCTGCAGTGTTTAGACAGTGAAATTCATGGGTTAGTTATGCTCATACATTTTTAAAAGCATCTTCAACAACTCTTTAAATACTGCCTTGTTGATTTCATTCCATCCCCATTTCCCTGCATTCTAATTGAAAGCAAATAGGTACACCAGGTTTTCTTACTCTGTATTGCTTGCTTTTTTTTTTTATATTGCCACCCTTTCTCTCTCCCATACCTCTGACTGTTCTTGTCAGCAGTCTGGGAAGCTCTTTGGTTGCTACTGGCATTCATACAGGTGTATCAGCTGGGCCATCAGCTGGCCTCCTAGCATGGTTTTTCATAAATGTACTCTTTAAAACAACGCCATATAGTTGTGTTGTGGTTTTAATTGCTTCTACAGGCAAAACACAGAGGTAAGAAACAGCAGATCTGAAGGTGCGAGAGGTCTCAAGAGGCTGATTTCAGGGGATCCTTCAGCCCCCGAACTTACAATGTCACAGGACAGCTTCAGCGGTGCTCGTGGGACCCTCGACAACTGTCACCAGCAAAGGCTCGGGCCAAAGGAGCAATCATTGCAACTGCCCCCTTGTCCACCACGCGCAAAGTCAGCGGCTTGGCTGGAGGACTTTAGGCTGGGAGTTCCTGAAGTGGTTAACACAACAGCTACACGTTCCATAGAAGCTGGCAGGCAGATGGTCTTGCTCTATGTTTTTCTTATTGGTCCCCAAGACCTTAATTTCAGAATGTTTCACACCAGTGCTTTCAATATTTCAATCCATTTTCAATTTTCAAAATTTCAATCTTTTGTTATGATTTTTTGCTTCTAAAATAAAAGGCAGAAGTATTATTTCTGCCTTTACATGCTATCTGAATAAGTCCATTTTTCCAAGTTAATATTTTTTTTGATAAACTGAAGACAGTACTCCTGTAGCTATCACAACATGGTAAAGAAATAATAACCCAAGTTAAAAATAGGCTCATGCAAAATAGTCTTCCATGGCAAAGGGCAGGAAATTGGTTGCAGTTGAACTAATATTTCTCTTGAAATCATCTGTAGCCGCTATTTAGTACGCAGCTTCTGCACACCCCTAGGCAATTCCGGACGCCTTTGGAAAACCCTCTGAAGGTGCGTGCTGCACTGCCTATATATGGAGAGGCGGTGTGATTTCTCATGCTTGTAGCTCTTTGGTACAGAAGAAATGTTTGTCTTTACAGGAGTGCTGTAGAAAGCGTATGTTGTATCAGATTACTCATTTATAGTATTTCCCCTTTCTGAGTAAAGAATAAAGGAAGTGCATCCCAAAACAGGGAACTTGCATCCAGGCTTTTAAATTCTTCTGTCTTGGATGTTTTAAATAGATTAACTGAGGTAACGTCACACAAAAGGATATGTACAGTCCAGTACAGTGTAGCTTAGTATATTGGGCATAAGGCTTGTAACAATTTTTGGAAATAGATATAATGTTCTTATTGCATTCCAGATGGACAGTTATTTTGTTCCTAGATACTGAAATTATGCTATTGCTCTTGCACAGGGAGGTACAAAGGTATTTCCAACCTCTTTTCTGTGTACCCTATATATAAATCATGCCCTTTACAGTCTCTTTCAGGTGAAATATTCCCAGTGGTTTTTTTCGTCTGTTTCTGTGATAGATTTCCTCATCCCCTGGTTCTCAACAGTTGTTTCTTTCACTCCAAGTGTAGCTGGGAGTAGGGACGCTACAAGCAATGGGGATGTCAAAACTGGTATAATACAAGAGCTCGTAGGATATTACATGTTAAGTTGTATTTTTTAATGATTTCTTATAGCTGCCACACCAGCAGAAAATGTGTACTTTACCAATTAAAAGATTTTCCAGTAAATAATAATCTCGACATTACTGTATTTTTGCCCTATAAATAGTCTATAGACACAATGACAGGGAAAAAAAACCAGTAACACAAAAATATTCAAGGATCATATGGATGCCTGTGCTAAATAATTTTATTATTATCTTGTTCTGATTGACTTTTTTCTTCAGTAGCTCAGCTGTCTAAAAAGCACTCCCTAACATTTTTGGAGGAAATTTTCAGAGTTGATACTGAGATCGGCTAATGGAATTAGTGTTCTCTTTGCTGCTGCTGTAGCCAGATTTATTCCACTGCAATTACTCACTCCCCAGTTTAAATGAGGTCAGGGAAGGGCCCCACTGGCACCACTGGCACTTCACCTTTAACTGTCCTTACCTCAGTCAGCTAACAAACAGAACTAAGTATGACAGGAAAGAAAAGCAATCTTAGCGATATCAAAATATTTTCCTGTCTGGTGTAAATATTGTGCTAGTAGAATTGAAATGGCTTGAAATGTGTATGAGAAGTGACAGTAAAATTCACTTTCTAGATGCCTTAAAGCCAAAAATATGACTTGTGAGATATTTATTTAACTGGGGAACATAGGCGACATTATGTGACTTCATGGAAAATTTGATTTCCAGTTTCAAATACCTAAATAAAGAACATTATAAGCTATATAGGGACATCCCAATAGCAGAAGAGAAGAATATATTCTTGGAGTATTCACCACAAAATACTGACTCATCTAAACATCACGTCATTACTAAAGCCTAACCAAAGCTCAGGTTGCCTTCCCTCTGCACAGCATTCTGCTGGGTAGAGCTGAGCATTTTGAATACAGAGATAACTGAAGCTCGATTTGCTACTCACTGCAAGATTAGAGATGAAATAGTGATGTTTACAACACAGCCAGCTAAAAAGTTCTCCCTGTGCAGACTACAGGAGGCTGCAAGTTTTCTGTAAAACTTGATATAATAGTAACTACTTATGTTAAGCCAATGAGTATTTGAGAAATACCTTGTTGTTGTCTTTTCGTGACAATCATTGTTTCTCCACAGGAGACGAGTAACATTGAAAACAACCTATTCATCAGTTTCTAACATTTCAGCCTTTAAAGCACTCTAAGTTTAAACTTAATTGAAACTTAATAATCTTTACATTTCATGTGGTCATTATTTTACCCAAGTTTAACTATCTAGAATTTTGATGTCTGGCCTAAGATAATCATCTAGGCTCCCTTTGTAATCAACAGAGGGAAGACAAAGATGCCTCCAGAAAGGCTAAATGAAAGAGTGGAAAACGCTGTCATTCGGAGTAACGCTTGTGTAGGTGAGATTAAGTATAAGAAAAGTTAATGGAGTTGAAGCCATTAAGTCATGTGTATTCTCTCTCCAGATCAATCTGTAATGTGGCAAAATCCACTAAAGCCTAAACTCCAGTGCCATGCACTCTTCCATGACAATGCACGAGGCAGTTGTTCAGTTCTGTGACCACTTGACATATACATATATGTATGTGGATGTATATAATCACTTTCTAGTTGTTACCCAAAGAATCTGTGGACATATTTGCGCACCCACCTAAAGCAGACAAACCCTTACCTGATGACTCATTAATCTGGTATCAGATTGCCCTGTGTGTCAGTCTGATTCAGAGACGAAAGGCTGTGAAATGCAATCTTGCACTCTGATATAGAGACTGATGTTTTCTGTAGATCACTTTGGAGGAACATGATGTAAAATTCATTTAACTTAAGAGGTTTCGGAGAATTCGTGGGCACAGTCAGCCAGACAGCCATCCTTTAGGATGACAATTAGAATGGGTGTAAGACATAGCAGAGAAAATGTAACTGATGAAGAAGTTGTAACTGCAACAAAAGAAGAAAATATGTATGTTAAACCTAGTGGATTTCCTGTTAGGATATTCAAATATCTTTCTTCCTTGGAAATGAATTGACACAAACTTCAGTATTGAATAGAAACTGCTTTTTTCATGTATGTGGTGGAGTTGTGTGCTTATCTATAAAAAACAGTTTATCTCTAAAATTTAACTTACCTCTAAACTCACTGACATGAAAACCAAGGGATGCAGAACCACACTGAGAATAGGGAACTTGAGGTCAACAGGCTAATGAGTACAAAATCCAAAGCTACGAGGTGGCTGAGTGAACGTAAATGCAGTTGAAAAGTTAGACTGACATCTCCGGGCGGGGGAAGTTCTATACGCCAGTCTCAACTGGGTCACACCTGCCCCTCTGCAAAACCAGTAAAACAATGGGGGGGGGGAACACGACTTAAACCAAACCCTGATTTTCTGCAGCCACCTTGTGTCGAAAATGGAAATTGCGGCTTTCAAAACCGGTGTTTTTCCAAGCACGGCGCCCCGCTTCAGCAAGATGCCTGACACAAGTATAACTTGAGGCTTATCAATGTCGCTGCTGTCGCCAGGGGACCTGCTCACGTCTGCCGAGTTACATCAGTGGGCAAACACGCTGAATTAGGGTGGATTTGCACTGATACTCGGTTTCTAAGAGGAAATACCACATTGCGAGAAAACACTACTTTTAAATCCCATTTCTTTTGCAGTTTGAACTCTGCAGAAATCAAAGGGGATCTTTCCAATTATTTCTATGCTCAGCCAGGTCCTATTAAAAATTATTTGTTCAGGGTGCAAAAATGATACATCTGACACTCCTTTTTTTTAAAAATGTGGTTGAAAGGGGAAAGCCGCAGAAATCGGGTCAGAAACCAGGAACGGCTGTTGACTGAGCTTTAGAGTGCAGTCCCAAAATTCTCTAATTAGGTGACACTGCGTCTGCTCTAGACACAGAAAACAAGATGCTCATTCACATTGGACTGGAAAAGTAAGTGCTTTGCCATTGATATACCCCTTTCTCAAATCATATATTTAATTTAAATTCAGGAAGAAGACACAAGTGACAGTTATCATTTTCCATGATAGATTTGTAACAAGGAGAAGAATTATTTCCTCATTCATGGCAAAAAGCTGCCCACTGTTTTTCTGGGCAATATTCTCATATCTTCAGCCTCACCACCACTGAAACAATGATTTCCACTGGGCTCATCCAGCCAGGGGCTGGCACCGTGCAATAGCCATCTGAGCAGACGAGCCCTCGCTGTACTACTCCAGACAGCTTAACTGTTCTGAATGTTTAACCAGTTAATTCAGAAGGAAGCTGAGTCAGAGCCTTTTTGGAAGAAGTGTCTGTTTTCCTTCTTTGGTTATACAGGCAGGCTGCAGGTACTAAACTCTATGTTTGTTTACTCCTGGCAATGGGGCATCTGCACTTCGGTGATATGAATAGCTTTCCCCCATAAATCACCAAATTACAAACCCTATGGTTTTTGTGTGGCAATTGAGGCCCAAAGCTACCTATTTAAGGCAAACACATTGCCTTCAGCCAGACAATGCTGAGCAATGTTTACCGGTGGCAAATAACTGATGTCACGCTGTTAGAATTGGTGGGACCCAGGGAGCAAAACAGAGACACGCGTCCTCTGCCAATGAGCCAGCCTCTATGGAAATGCTCCCAACTTTGTACTTCATGGCTGGGCTTTTCAATAGCATTTAAAAAAAACAAGAGATACTCCAAGAAAAGCAGAAACAGCAAAATAAGCCAAACCAGAAAGCAGGTTACGACCCCAGCCTCCCAGGGAAAGGAAGAGGTTGTAGTTTAAGTCAGTTGTGAGCGAATCATGGATTATACGGCTGTTCAGCAAATGAGATCAATGGGATGTAACAGCAGTATCAATATGACAAATTAGAGGAATTACTCTAAACCACCAAGCAACAGGGGATGTGAATTACAGTTTGGTATTTTGTTTACAGGCCAGGCGAGGTCAAACTACTATTATTATCGCTCATCGGCTTTCCACTGCTCAGACTGCAGATGTAATAATGGGCATTGTGGATGGAGCAGTAGTTGAAATGGAAATACACACACAGAGCTGATGGAGAAAAAGCAGCCATATTTTTCACTTCCAACCTCACAGGTATGTTGTTGGTTGTTTTTATTAGTATTAGTATTAGTATTAGTATTAGTATTAGTATTAGTATTAGTATTATCATAATATGCAGGATGATATATCATGGATCAAATCCCCACTGAGCATAGTTATAGAGGTGAGAGCTGGAAATATGACCATGCATAGATGCTTTTGTTACTCAGCAATTTTCCAAATGCTGGTTTCTTTTATGCAGCGTAGTGAGTTTGTTTATTTATGAATGTCTCAGATGATCTTTAAAAGACAGCTTAGCTCATGACTAATGCCTAATCTGGCATATGCTCTAAAGTGACACTTAAGCACAGATGCAGAAGCACCGAGTGACCTAAGAGCCAGACCGTGGCCTGCAGTGGGAAAACCCTTTGGTCTTATGCTGTCAGTGCTGCCAGGCACCAAGACATTGCCAAAATCAATGCACCTCCAAAGAAGGACACACCTTTCCATACTGCTCTTCTGCAATCTCCTGGCAACAACTATGCCTGTATTCCCAGACTAGGGAAGGTCTAGGTGAAGGTTTCCACAGGCCAGGGTGGGCTATAAAGACAAGAGCAGTAGCTTACGCTGTAACTCTGTGCCCTACCTGTGCTGTTGGAGCCAAACTAAAAACAAAAGCAACAGGAGGACACAAAAATCCCCAACGCTGCCAGCCAGCACTTTTTTGTGCAGATATTAGCAACTTGGACCATTTTTCCCATGCTGGTCTACCTCCATCAGCAAAATGAAAAGTACAAATGAAAGCACAGGAAAGGCAGAGGTAGGACAAGTATGGGCAGGTTCTCCACCATGACATCTAACCAGGCTTGAGCAATTGTCAACACTGACAGGCAGAAAAGCTCTGGCAGCGTGAGAGGAGAGACAAAGTCTTGACCTAGCATATTGTCAGTTCACATACCATTTGTAGCAGTATAACTTGAGACATTCCTGCTTATCACATGTACAGTAAAAGTAGTGGGACTGGATTTCCAGGGGTTACTAAAGCACAGTTTAAAAGCTATGTTCTGGAAAATGTCTTTAAAACATACACTTATCTGACCCTGACCGGGAATGCCATGTAAGCTGTTTGGTAGATGTGGTTCTGCCATGACCGGCAGTATGCTGTGGACAGGAAGCCTTTCAGGAGTACTATCTAGAATTAGCTAACTTAGCTATTTGTATGGAGAGGAGGTGGCTGGAACTAGAAGGACTTACAAAGGAAATGACTGAAAAATTTTAAGGGTGAAATCTTGCCCTACTTGACCTTAACGGTAGCTTTGTTAAACTGTAGACACTGACAAAGACGCACCTGCAAATTGCAGCAGCCAACAAACACATTACCTCAAGAGTTTGCTAAAGCACTAAAAAATGGAATTAAAAGTTGTTAGTACATGTAGGAATCTATTGTTTGCTTGCAAACTTTGCCATTTGAAGAGATGCTGAGTAATTACATCTGTCATTGTAGTCAATGGATGCTTGCACAGAATTAACCTCTCTGAGGGAAAACAAGTGTCATTTTCCTAGGGCTTGAAACAACTTGTTCACTCTCTTTTATACAGTAGACTTGTATGTAGATTTCCTAATGACTAAGGGAAATGTTTATAATCTTGCATAGCAATAGCTTTGAGAAACATAGTTAATTTGGTCAGATGAATAAATCTAAAACAGAATACCAGAGTACTTATGTGAAACTACAAACAGAAACTATTCTACTTTTCACAGCCACAGTGACCAACACAATATATTTGTGATTGAATTTTTCTTGTCTTGTGTTCTTTGAATTAGTTTGAATGAGTGATACTAGAGGAAATAATGACCACAGAAGCTCCTAAGGATGCACTCAGCATCAGCATCTTGAAACCCAATACAGCAAATAGGAAATCATGCTCCATAATAAGAAGATGAAAAAGAAGAATCCACCACTCAAAAGGTAATGACTTACACTGGCTGTATAGGTGCAGGGCTCTCACCGAATTCTAAAATACTTAACATGAAGAGGATAAACGTTTGTCAAATAGTGGAACTGTGGCATCTCCACCCTTGGAATCAGTGAAGACTCAAGCAGCAAGGTCCTGAGTGGCCAGCTCTGAGCACAGGTTGGACTGGATGACCTTCAGAGATGCCTTCCAAACAACAAGGTTCTGTGAATCTATGAAAGCTAATGACAGCCCTGGCACATCACTTCCCCTTTCATACTGACACCACTTCTTCAGAAGAATGCATCAAAGACTATTTCTGTAGCGGTCAGGGCAGTTTCCTTTTTCTAAAATTAGTGTCATGGGTTCAGCACAGTTATTAAGGTGGCTTTTGCTGTTACCTGTGGTCCTGGGGGAGTACTACAGTATGGTTCAGATCCGTTTCCTCACTCTGCCCAACTACCTTGTTCTCTGCTGTTTCAGGATTCTTCTGTTTGATTCTTCCTGTACGTGCTGAAGACAAGATTCAGATCAGTTTTCCTTTAAAAATATTGAAACAATAGCAATTAAATTGTTTTGATTTCTCATTTCTGTTTTATAGGAATCCCTGTCCCAAATTTGTTGTCCAAAGGTATTGAAATTAAACGAGTATAAATGGTCATTTATTGGGCTGTGAGCACTGGCCACACTTTGAAGGGTCCTTGGTCCCTTGTTTTCCATCATGCTTCCTGAAACTGTAGGAATAAGCAAATAAGTTATTTTTCTCCCTATGATTTAACTGTAAAAATAAATTCGTTGAAGTTATGTGGTCAGTACCTTTGGCAGTCTTTGATTATCCACACCACAGGGAAGCATCACCTAGAATTGTTTCTTAAACTGATCCTCTACTAAACATTATTGCCAACACTTCTCTGATCATTAATCCCCCAAATTAAAAAGATTATGATTTTGGTTTCTAAAATGGTCCTGAATGTGGTCATGCTTGGTTCAGGAAAAGAATGACTGAACTATCCTACTATTCAAACAGTTGTTCTTGACATAGTTTCTCCATGGTATAGTGATCTCTAACACTTTGCAAGGCTAGGCATTTACAAAGCATGTAAAATTAATGACTGAGCATTCACAGTACATTTATTTGTGAAGAAATTTTCCCAGGAGTACACTTGGTTATGTTCCAGGAACCTATGAGGGTTTTGCTTATTTTATTTACTCCTACAAGTGAATCCTTGAAGTCTCTGACTCTCGGTTCTTGTGTTTATATCACTAAATGATATCTTTTTCTGTCATTCCTTAGTGCAAATTGAAGTATTTCTGAACAGAAATAGACTCATAGTCCCAACCTAAACTACTCTGTAATTCTGATCCAACCCCTGCTCAAAGCAGAGCTAACTGTGAAGCTAGGTCAGGCTGCTCAGAGTCTTGTCCAGGTAAGTCCTGAATAGTCCCTGGGATGGCGAACCCACAGCCTCTCTGGGCAGCCTGTGCTAGTGCTTGGCCACCTCGCGGTGAAGAACATACTTCTAATATTCAGTCAGAATTTCCTTTTTGTAGCTAATGTATTTTGCCCCCCATCCTTTTGCTGTGCGCTTCTGAGAAGAATCTGGCTCCATCTTCTCATTACATAGTTGTAGACATCAATTGTTATAGTTATTTTCTCCTAACTGAACAAACACATTTCTCTCAGTATCTCAGTAGCTTCTCATACACAGTGTGCTCCAGAGCCCTCTTTATCTTCATAGCCTTTGTTGGGCTCACTTCTGTATTTCAATGTCTTTTTTTTGTAGCACAAAGCCCAGGATTAGACACAGTGTTCCTGACATGGTCTCAGTTTCTGAATAGAGGAGAATAATAGCTTCCTTCCACCTGCTGACTACGTTCCTTCACCAACAGCCCCTGTGCTGTTGTCCTTCTTTGCTGCAAGGGTACACTGTTCATCATATCCACCATGTTGTCCACCAGGATCCTCAGGTAATTACAGAATAGCACTTACAGAATAAGGAAGACTGGTGAGACAGTAGCCAGAATCTGTAAACTGTCCGCAAACCAGTCTTGCATTGGACAATTACAGACAAAGGCAAGATATCATACAAGCATATTCTAAAAGACTCTGGGCACAAACATTCTTTCCATGCGTGGCTGAAATATGTACCTCTAGGTGTATTTTAAATACATGTATTCAGTGTAGACAAGCACAAGTTAGACTTAGATTTGTGTAGTGGAAATATCTAAGACCTAAGCAAACCTATAATGACCGAGTATTTTAAACAATGCTACATATAATTTCTTATTTCTATTACTTTTTTTTTCTATGGAAATACTCCATGTAAGAATAATCTGTTTCCAAAGTCCATATCCTAACTTCATCTGAACATCTTACCTTAATACTCATATCAGCAAGAGTGAATTTATTTTATTGACCAGTCTGTTAGAAAGAAGTCAAGTTAATCTTAATATAAACTTTAAAAATTCCCGCAATACTTGTTGTACGTGGTCTGGAAAAGTCCTTTTCCTTTCCATTCTCATTTAATTTGCACTTCCTTTTTAAGATTTCATCTAAATATTGATCTGTGGGAAACAATTTCCATAAAAGTACTGTATATAAATGTTTAATTCAAATTGCAAGTTTCTCCATTTTTCTAATGCAGGGAACAGCCAAACCCTATTACAGTGAACAGTTTGATATCATAAATATTTATCCAGCCCAGTGGTAATTTGTTATAGTGAGGTTAGACTGTTTCTTCAACACAGATTTATTTCCACAGTTGCAGTTGGAACTAACGACGTCCGTATTGTCACACTGATGGTGTTCTTTCAAAGGGCACATTAAATCCCAGTGACTTTTACAGAGCTTATTACACAAATGCTCTGGAAAATTTTGCACTGAGTCTTCATTCTCAGTCTGGAAATAATTGTTTGTATAGTATTTTCTTCTTTTCTCTATTCCACCTTCAAGACTGTGACCAGGAACTGTATAAAATTCATCAACTACAGCACTCTTTAGTGAGTTACTGAATCAGTATTATTTTTTTCTTTCCCCTCCACTTTTTTTGTGGATAAAGAATGATAATTAGGGGACTCAGAATGAATCTAATGTCTTTTCCATTACATTAGTGATATTATGCTAATCACTTAAATATTACAGGTAGTTCTTAGGTTTAACAGAATAGCTGTTGAAGAAGCAGTTTCTACTCATATTTCTATTCTTGTTTCAGCTGTGATTGATTTAGTGTACACAGCCAAGGGATCGTGGCATGAGAGGTGAGGAAGTGTTTGGCTGTGCAACTGGCTTGATCCAATCACTTTATCTGTGATACTTTATTCTTACAGGCTATGGCAATAATCTATATACAGCACACAAAAATAGCAGAGTGCCTACAAGTGTAAAAGTGAAATAGAGTATGTACACAGTTATTTTTTGCAAGGATTGCATTATAGAAAAGTCAGTGAAATTCTAAGAACAATATTCAGGCATATAGCATTTAAAGCCTTACTTAGATCAGTTGTTGTTAGGTACAGTAATGAACACAAAATTTCTTTATTTTATTACAAAAATTAACAGGAAATAGCTTAATTCACATTTTACTCTTTTCCAGTTCAATTTTATTGTATCAACGTCTACAGGAAAGGAAAAAAAAGAATTAATACTTGAAGCATTTGCTAATTACCTAACTTTTGGTGCACCTATCAGTCTCAGAGGAGAGCTTTGCTAAGTACACCCACAACTAAACATTATCATCTCACACAATTTCCCTGACCAATCATGGCACTAAAACGCAGTGGGAATGGAGTTCAGCTTCCTTTTAATAACTGGCTCAACTAACCAAGCATGTTGCAGTGTTTGTATGTTTATCTCCAACACACATCATACACATATGTGCACAGAAAGTTTGCAAGAATCTCCCCTGTTTGGCCACCGTCCCCATTGCACTGATTAAGACGCAAGACATTGTTTCTTATTTTTAGCAGTCATAACTCTGCCTGCCAAGAGCAAATGATTAATCAGGTCCTTAAAATGACTTAACAGCTGTAAATCAAGTAGTAATTTTAAGAAGCAGAGCTCATGGTCAAAATAGCTGTTTCGTTTGCCAGGGAGCAGAAAGATATTAGTCACCTCTAGATACTAAAATTAGATCTTTTAGAAGGTCAAGCTGATTATTCCACAGGCCTTGTCTGCATGTTGCTCCTGAAAAATCTCACTGCAACATGCATAGTTTCCCATTTTTTCTCAGGATTCCCCAGTATCACAGCCATAAGTCTCTTTGAACCTGGACCTTGCTTGAGAAAACAGGAGGTGTTTCCACACCTTGCTGGCTCCATGTCCTGTACTTTGTCCTCCATGTGTCTCTGACATTCCTGTCACTGCCTGCTTTTCACGTTGCTCCTCACATCCTTACTTCTGCCAGGTCCGTCAGCTAAGATCAATCAAGCACATCTGGCTGAAAGCAATCATTTTTTTCCAGAATCGCCCATATGTCTCCTCAGCTTGCATCCCAGTACTCATGATTATTCTGGGAGCTCAGTTCTCAGTGCCAAGTTCAGCAGCTTATTTCAGGGACAGTTTACTGAAAGCCATTTACAAGGTGTTCATGGTACACCAGTGGCATGCATTTCCCTGGACAGGAATGACCATGATTACAAATGTGGCCAGGGCAGCAGTGTAGGCTGCAGACTCAGAACAACGAACGGTTGAAGTTGGAGAAGTATTCCTGTGCATCTGCTGCCCAGCAGTATTTGCCATAACCAAATTACCTGCTAAAGCTGGTTCTGGAAGTAGAGCTTAAATCATCATCTGGTTACTTTGCAACCAACTTCTGTTTAAAAGGCCTGTTCCTCCACCCAGTGGAGGCAATGGAGAATCTCTATAGTCTTTAGGGTCAGACCAGTCTTTTCTGATGTCTAGAAAATAGGGATTCTGTATTTCACGAGCTCTTCAATACATCCACTGAAAAGTCGTAAGTAATGATTTTGTAATTCCTTCTTCAAAACTCTAGAAGGCATTTTAGTTTTATCTAAAGCCTTTTTTTTCAGACCACATTGAAGTATTTTGACCACAATGTTCCTTGAACAAGTGTAGTATGGACTGTAGTGACACAATGAAAGTACTCTCAGCTGGAATCAACACCTGCATCAAAACAGCCTGCTCGCTGTTATCATGAAGTTTACGTTGGAGGAATATTTGAATAATAAAGCCTTTCCCAGATCTTCATTTTGCAGTTACCTTCACTCTACTCCAGCCTTGGAATCAGCCTTACCCAGACACTAACAGACCAGCAGGCTATCTAGTCTCTCATTGTATGCCATAATTGATCTTCAATTGATCAGTAACTAAAAGTCAATCTGATATATAGGACCACCCAAAGCCCTTACACTAACGTGCCATCATTTTGAAAAGGCTAATTGCTGACCTCCTTTCCTTTCAGACTGCAGGTTGCAGGGCATAATAAGATTTATAGAGGGGGCAGAGCTCATAGGGAGAAAGAGGAGGTTCAGTGTACAGAACTTGAAGAAAATGCAAAATCCAGACCGTCATTAGAGTCAGATACTGCCTTTACTAAGAATGCAAAGGTCAACTTTTTAAAGCAAGCCTGTAACTGCATCTATAATACTGCTGAGAATGAAAATTGGCTGCAAAAATACCACAGAATAATTCTGTAGCAAACATAAATCAGCATAGTGTGACTGAAGTCAGTGGAGCTATTCCAGTTTACAATAGGTTAAGATCTGGCCTTAGATGGACATTTGCCTGCATAAATCAAGTAATTGCATGCACAAACTGATAGTTAATGTGATTTGCATTTGTAAGTGTTCACATTAATTAGCAAGAGCACTATTGAACTAATGCATGTGGTGGATTTTTCATGTGCAAACAGATGCACTTGCAGACACTGAAGATTTTGTTAATAATAATGTGGGAAGGAGAGAAGAGGCCTCTTACTCACTGAATAACCCCTTTTCTTCTCCCTCTCCCCCTATCCTCAGCTCCAGTCTGTTCTTGCAGGAAAACCCCTGCTTTGATAAAGAAAAAAAGATACTGGAGCCTTGGTGACAAGGTTAGCCAGAGAAAGAGAAAAAAAATCTAATGCTGTGTCTGTTTCTGGCATTTCTGTGGGTTTAACATTGACATTAAATATGGGTCAGTCTTAAAGGATATTAATCACATCAAACTTACTACAGAGAGCATATTTCTGTAGCAAAGCATAGCAAAGCAAGCAATGAGTCACACTTGGGAGAGAAAAAGCAGGTTTTAGACAAGAGGGAAAGCAATCAAGTAAACGCAAACTGTACTTGGAAGACCCCAATGTAGAGCACATGTATTTGAACCAAAACAAATTTTGGTTAAGCTCAAAGGATGAAGAGGCAATAGGCATCGAGCTGTGAAGCTTGAAGTTTGCACCGCAACTTTCCAAAAGGTTGAGTCTTCTCAGATCTTGGATTATGAGGTCAGTCAACTACAGTGAGGGATGCCAAACTTCAAGGTTCCCCAAATCTTAAGGGTACTTGGGGATAAGATTTCAGACTAGCCCAGTTCCAAAAAGTGCAAGGAATCAGTGAGAAGGAAGGAGACAGAATGCATGAATGAAGGTATTTCAACCGAACTGTTAGAGAGACCCATCCCAGACAGATAAGAGAGATTAAACAAAAAAATGCAAATAGTAAATCTGGCCATACAATCTTGTTTCTCAAGAATCAAAACAACTTCTTAAATTCAGCAAATAGCAAGGATAGAAAAGGGAAGAGAGGAATTTGGAAAAGCCAGAACATTCTGTTTTGACATTTTCAAGCTGAAACTTTCTGTTTCAAAACAGTATTTTCAGTTCAAAATGAACTTCAACTTTACAAATATCACTAAAGGAAGTCTGAGTAACTCAAAAAAGGAAAAGAAAGAACTTTGGGTAGTATCGAACTTTTTTTATAGCCATTGATTTTTTTAATCACTGAAAAATACAATAATTTTCTGATTTTGGAAAAACTTTGAGCTATATTTAATTTGCTTATTTTGTGGTTCAGCTGCCAGACTAAAAATTGCCATTATTTTCAATGTCTTTAATTCTGTATTCCAGTCTGAACTGAAACCAGTTGATATAAAATCCTGGGACAGGCTGCTTCACAAAGATCGGCATTAAAATGCAAACTAAAATGAGAGAAGAGAAATTGTGAAACCTCAAGATGTCCTAACAAGGATATTTTGATTCTCTCCTCCAAACACGTCACTTCCAGCTCAGCGGGACTAGCAAGTCCGTGCACACAGACTGCAGATGCATGCAGCCTGGGAGCGTGCTTAAAAAAAGTGGGTACTGGCTGGTTGATAGATTGCAGTACACATTTCTGTCAGGGGAGATGAGGCCATGGAGAATGACTTCTCTGACATGTTCATGGCCTCTTATTTTTCTCCTCTCCATTTCACCGCTCCCTTAAAGCGCTTGCTGTGAGCCAGGAGATGAGATTTAAAATTAATTTAATATTTAATACCCAATGGCAAACAGTAATTTTTTTTAAATTACCTGATTATAGCTTACTGGCCCAAGACTTGGAGCTGTAACATAAAACATCTCTATCTTTTGGGTTTCTGACATTATCTCTTTTATATACAGATAACTGCTGATCTTTCCTGTAGTATCTGTGCTCCCTGACACAGGAACGCTAGAGATCATGGCACTAAGTGTCATGGCCAACCAGGATGAAAAGGGACTTGCAGGCATTAGAGAAGGCAAACCAGTACTACTCCATATCTTCAGGATTTAAAGGTACTGTGATCTGTGCTGTGGCCTTGTTAAGGTGTGTTTCCTATACAGCACCCTTCCTCTCCGTCTTTACCAAACTTGTCACAGTGGGGTCCTATAAATGAGGCTCTTGGAGCTACCACAACGATGCAGGCGCAATATCAACACAGCAAAACAAACGATCCAATAACTATCACATTTTACATATACATCTTATGCAAACTTGATAATATCATCAACCATTCAGGGGAGGACACTTTATTTTCTAAAAAGAGCACATTAAAACTCACAAAAATAACAAGAATTTGTTGCAGAGAATTAAAGGAGACAATGCAAACAGAGTCAGAAAACACAGAGAGAACTCGCATAAGTCTTGGGAGTGGACCAGGAGCCTTATACAGTGGATTGCCTCATGACACACATCACAGCCAGAGCTAGAGCTTCTGTCTTACGGAGAGAGAAAAGCCATGGTGCACTGCTGGAACGCCCTGCAAAGAGGCACGTTCTCTTCCTTCCCAGCCATATAACCTCAAAGAATAGGCTATTTCTTTTCCTGTACCTGGTACAGCAGCTACCAAAATACTTCAAACTCTTGCTAAGAAAATATCAACGCAAGATGTCATTGGAAAGAATGACAATTTTTCCATCTTGTTTTGGGTGATTGTTTTTCCTGTTTCACTGAAGGTAACAACTGAAGAACACACATTTCATTAACAAAAGAATACTTCTGAAAAAAAGAATGAAGAAAATCCACAGAGGCTGTATGGGTCAGAAATTATTCAGTCAATCAGGTCTTATCAACCTGAATGATCTCAGTCATTATTGGAAGCACAGAAGTTGTATGCATTGTTTTTTTCATCCCTTTAATTTTTTCAATTTTGTTGACAAAATTAAAGATTAAATCTATTAATAAAGTCCACAGGAACAAAAGGCAGGAGGGAAAGGCTTCCAAAAAGCTGTACTGGTATAGATGAGCACAGAGGTCTCTGAAGGGGGAAACAGCCTTCAATACCAACTTGAGGGTGAAAACAAAAGAATGTGCAAGAAACACAGATAGTACGGCATCATACATTTTTCTTTGTTAGTCCTTTTCAGCTAGTTATAATGTTTCCTGTGACCATCATTTCTCATATTTAGGTATTTCTTATGCAGGAAAGTTGTTACATTTGGCTGACTAGAGGTTAAATTCTGTCCTATTAAAAAGAGTTGAATACAGCATTTATTTTTGTAGTTCTGTGACCTCATCCTACAAATACTTGTGCTCTGGTATATGAGAGAGAAGTATCTCCTACTCTGGGTGACCCAAGTAGCGTAAGACCAAGTTCCTGTTTATTTCTTAGACAGAAGCAGAAAGAGAAGTGTCCAGCTGAACTGACCTCCCACTAAAACTGGCAGGAATATACTGATAGGCAGGCTTCCACGGAGTATTGATGGAGCAGTATGTTATCAGCAGCAACTGCCCAGACACCTCGCTTGAATGACGCTGTTCTTACTGGTTACAGAAAGCTTTTCCCCTTCTTTGCCTGTGATGGGTAGTTTTGGTGATACAAGGTCTGGGCAGACTCAGGAGTTTATAGAATCATAGAATCGTAGAATCGAATCATAGAATCGTAGAATCATAGTATAGTTTGGGTTGGAAGGGACATTTAAAAGTCACTTAGTCCAACCCTGCTGCAATGAGCAGGGACATCTTCAACTAGAGCAGGTTGCTCAGGGGCCTGTCCAACCTGACCTTGAATGTTTCCAGGGACAGCGCATCTACCACCTCTCTGGGCAACATGTGCCAGTGTTTCACCACACATCATAAAAAATTTCTTCCTTATACCTAGTCTGAATCTACCCTCTTTCAGTTTAAAACCATTACCCCTTGTCCTATCACAACAGCCCCTACTAAAAAGTCTGTCCCCATCTTTCTTGTAAGCCGCCTTTAAGTACTGAAAGGCCACAATAAGGTCTCTCTGGAACCTTCTCTTCTCCAGGCTGAACAACCTCAATTCTCTCAGCTTTTCCTCATAGGATAGGTGTTCCATCCCTTTGATCATTTTTGTGGCCCTTCTCTGAACCTGCTCCAACAGGTCCATGTCTTTCTTGTACTGAGGATCCCAGAGCTGGATGCAGTACTCCAAGTGGAGTCTCACCAGAGTAGGTTCTTTATTAGATGCAGGGAGAAACATACTGACAAAGGATGAGGAAAAGGCTGAGGTACTTAATGCTTTCTTTGCCCCAGTCTGTAATAGTAAGACCAGTTGTTCTCTGCGTACTTAGCCCCCTGAGCTGGAAGACAGGGTAGGGGAGCAGAATGAAGCTCCCACAATCCAGGGGGAAATGGTTAGTGACCTGCTACACTACTTAGACACACACAAGTCTATGGGGCTGGATGGGATCCACCCAAGGGTACTGAGGGAGCTAGCAGAAGTGCTCACCAAGCCACTTTCTATCATTTTTCAGCAGTCCTGGCTAACCAAGGAGGTCTCAGTTGCCTGGAGGTTAGCAAATGTGACACCCATCCACAAGGAGGGCCAGAAGGAGGATCTGGGGAACTACAGGCCTGTCAGTCTGACCTCAGTGCCAGGGAAGATTATGGAACAGATCATCTTGAGTGCCATTATGCAGCACATGCGGGACAACCAGGTGATCAGGCCCAGTCAACATGGGTTCATGAAAGGCAGGTCCTGCTTGACAAATCTGATCTTCTATGATAAGGTGACCTGCTTAGTGGATGAGGGAAAGGCTGTGGATATTGTCTACCTGGACTTTAGTAAAGCCCTTGACACCATTTCCCACAGCATTCTCCTGGAGAAACTGGCTGCTCATGGCTTGGATGAGCATATGCTTCATTGGGTCAAAAACTGGATGGATGGCCACGCGCAAAAAGTTGTGGTGAATGGAGTTAAATCCAGTTGGCGGCCTGTGTGTGTTCCCTAGGGCTCAGTATTGGAGTCAGTTCTGTTTAATATCTTTATCAGTGACCTGGATGAGGGGATCAAGTGCCCCTTCAATAAGTATGCAGACGACACCAAGTTGGGCGGGAGTGTCGATCTGCTTGCGGGTAGGATAGTTCTGCAGAGGGATCTGGACAGGCTGGATCGATGGGCTGAGGCCAAAGGTATGTGATTCAACAAGGCCAAGTACCGGATCCTGCACTTGGGCCACAACAACGCCATGCAGCGCTACAGGCTTGGGGAGGAGTTGCTGGAAAGCTGCCTGGCAGAAAAGGACCTGGGGGTGTTGGTCGACAGCCAGATGAATGTGAGCCAGCAGTGTGCCCAGGTGGCCAAGAAGGCCAACAGCATCCTGGCTTGTATTGAGGAAATGGCCTCAAGTTGCATCAGGGGAGGTTTAGGATGGATATTAGGAAAAATTTCTTCACCAAAAGGGCTGTCAAGCTTTGGAACAGGCTGCCCAGGGAAGTGGTGGAATCTCCATCCCTGAAGGTATTTAAAAGACAGGTGGACATGGTGCTGAGGGACATGGTTTAGTGGTAGACTTGGCAGTGTTAGGGTTATAGTTGCACTTAATGATCTTAAAGGTCTTTTCAACCTAAACAATTCTATGATTCTGTGCTCTGTAGTGGTGGATGCTCTGTATTAAAAAAATATGCTTACAAGTGTTCACCAACCAGTCATTTGCCTGTAACTGCACCTGGATGATAATTCATCACTTCTTGTACAGGTCCCCTGGCGAGAGCGGTGGGAAAGATGTAGCATTAGGCAATATTATGTGTATTTCCTCTTACACATGCAGTCTGTGTGTGGTGCACCTTACTGTACACAGGATCTTTTCACATATGTGAACCACATCTACAAGTGAAGCTGTCTCATTTACTGAACTCCTTGCCTCTCCAAATGGAGATGATGTTGAGTTTTTACAATTGATTTATGTTTATAAATAGTGATGTCATGGTTTCAGCTGGAATGGAGTTAACTTTCTTGCTAGCAGCTGGTGTAGTGCTGTGTTTTGGATTTGGGATGAGAAATACTGTTGGTAGTGCACTAATGTTTTTAGTTGTTGCTAAGCTCTCAAGGGCTTTTCTGATCCTCACACCACCCCACCAGCAAGCAGGCTGGAGAGGGAACAAGAAGTTGGGAGGGGATATTCCATACCATGGATGTCATGCTTAGTATATAAAGCTGGTGCAAGAAGAAAAAAATGGGCGACATTCAGCATTATGGCATTTGTCTTCCCAAGTAACCATTATGTGTGATGGAGCCCTGCTTTCCTGGAGATGGCTGAACACCTGCCTGCCAATGGGAAGCAGGGAATGAATTCCTTGTTTTGCTTTGCTTGCATGCATGGCTTTTGCTTTATCTATTAAACTGTCTTTATCTCAACCCATGAGGTTTTTCTCACTTTTACTCTTCTGATTCTCTCCCCCATCGCAACTGAAGGGAGTGAGCGAGTGGCTGCGTGGTCCTAGCTGCTGAATGGGGTTAAACCACGAAAAGTGGGTATTGCAGAAATACTGGGAATAGAGCTGAGATAGGTGGGTCCTGTTAGGGATTTAGTCTGGATTTTCTGTACTTCCCCTGTACTGTGAGATTCCAGTTGAGGGTGTATCTAATTCTTCATGTGAGACTGACTGTGAAGGGTGTTTTCATGCAAGTCTTATAAATTAATAAATATAAATGTGTTTATTAAGAGTGTGCAGATTTACACTTCCCTTCATATCCTGGAGAATATTTCACTGTCACAAAGTTAAATTGTCTTCTGAGTAGAAGGAAATAAATTCTAGTTTACATCTGTATTCTTTGAAAAAACAGAGACTCTCTCAAAACACTTCATCCCCAATTTCAGCATCAGCTTTTTGTGACAAATGTTGAGACTTGCTATGGAGAACTTGCAACGTGGAGAGCTCTTCGTAGGAAGTTTCCTCTCATTTTTAATTGGGCCATGGGGTCTGTTTGTGCCAGACTTGTGAGGCTTTGCCCAGGACCTACCACAAAACTTTATTACAGGATTGAGACCCTGGAAAATGACCAAGTCACTGATATCCGAGTGTTCCCTCCAAGGTCATGTGCACATCAATAGGCGTGGCAGAGATGGCAGATAGAGAAGCAGCATGTCAAGGTCTGATTGATCTTTGCAGCGTGAAGACTGGCTAGAACATTTAAACTTACCACAACCATGGACCTGGGGTATTTGCACACTCAAAATGCAAGATATGCCTGTGAGCGCATAGTGCGTCAAGCACATAAGTAAACTGGAGTCTGGAGAAAAGGATTTGAACCTTTTTTCAGAGAATATGAAACGTGCCTTGCTAAGAATTTTACAGTTGGATTGAAACCACATTAAAAAAATTTCTCAGCTTGTCAGTGTTTATTTAGCCCCTCTTCAGGCATCCTTTCTACGCCCTTACCACTTTGTGTTTTGTGGTAATGAGTAAAATATGTAGAAAGATTTTCTTTTTACTGAAAAATGAAAAGTCTAGGCACAGTCTGCATTTTAATCCAAAGTTTTTCTGCGGATGACACATTTTTGGATCCTGTCTGATTCTGGTGTCATACTGCTGGCAATAAACTGTATTTACTCTTGTTGTGCCTAATCATATATGCTAGTAATATCTGGGAAGATATTGGCAATGTAGGTGAGACAGAACTGAAGGGCAGATGATCAAAAATTTTAAATAGCTTCCCAAGAGGGGGAGTGTCTGGCAGAAGAGTTTGCCATATTAAAAATATTTAAGTGCTAAATGTAGTTGTTCCAGACAGAGATGTGTATTGGAGTAATATGACCACCCAGAGCCAGGAAAGAGAATTACATCAGTGGACAGAGCACAGCAGATCTGCACAAGGCAAGAAAGAGGCCATTGGTCAACAAGGATGCATTTTTAGCAGCTGACTATTAAAATGAAAGCTTATGAAATTCACTTTTTGTCCTCATTTGCACTAAGAGTCAGTCCACTGGTGTTGGTAATGTTATTTCAACAGGAGAATTAGGCTAAGAAATAACTTTGTTCCTTCTTTTTTCCATCAAAGGATGAGGCAGCCTTGCCAAGACCCATGCTGGTGCCAGCGTAACCCAACCCTCGGGCACCTCAGCCACCTGCCAAGCTGGGCCACTGTCATGGGGAACTTCTCACCACTGCTGACCAAATCAATCCCATGGCTTCCTGCCCACCCCCCTGCACTCCCCACAGATTCACCCAGCTTTCCGGATCTCATCACCCCAACACCTTCCCCTGCCAGCCTGCCCCCCAGCAGTCCTGGTGCAGGGACAGCCAGAGCATCACCGAGGTAAAATGTGGGCTGTAAACTAGTTTGGGGGACGTTTCAGCAGCACTCTGACTGGCATGTCTGCAGGATGGAGCAGCTCCCGGGAGGTCCCAGGCACCATGCCCTCTCCAGTCTGGCAGGGGAGGATGCCCTCAGGGTCCTGGGACAATAACTGGCTCTAATGTCCCTGGTCAGCCTCACTGGGGCCTCACCCTCCAGCTCGCCAGCTCTTCAACCCAGCAGACTCAGAGAGTCCCTCATTTGCCAAAAAAAAATTACTCTTCAGAGCAAACTGGAGTTGGCTGCATCTCCCTGTACCTTTCCATGTTTGTCTTGTAAGAGGCAGATAACTGTAAAGATGGCATTGCTTTTTTTCCCCCCCCTGCAAGAGCTATATAAGGATGGTGAGAAACAGCAGCCTATCCAACACCGGGGATAGCTATGCTACAACCCTTCAGTCTGGCAACTGCTGTCCCTTTCTCCAATGATAAAAATATTCTAATCTGGGCTATTCTCTGGAAACCAAGATTCTGGAAAATATTTTTTCATATGTCATTTGAATTTCTTTCAGCTTTGCTAATGTCTTTACTGTATTTCCACTTAGATATCCAGCTTTAAAATGTCTTTGTAACAACTTAGCAAGTTTTCAGATGACATAAAACTGGGAGAAGGATCAATATGTTGGACAATAGGGCTGCCATTCAGAGGGATCAAGATAGACTGAAGAAATGGGTTGACAGAAAACTCATGAGGACTCTGTACCTGGGACAAAGTAACACCATGTAGCAGGACAGTTTGGGAGCCAACTGGCTGAGGACCAACTTTGCAGAGAAGGACCTGGGGATCCTGGTGGATGGAAAGTTAGGTGGTATGACCTTGTGGTGACGAAGGCTAGCCACATGCTGGGCATCATTTACAGTACAGCACCAGTTGAGAAAACCTATACAGCCCTTGTAGGGCCACTCCTGGAGTGCAATGTTCAGTTCTGGAGTCCGCAGCAGCAGTTTAGCATAATGTTAGATTAAATTTGTTCCTGGAAAATGGGAAAAGATGCAGAAACAGGGTTCTAAAGCATAAATCTGACCACTGCAGAGTGGTTTCTAAGTCAGGCATTCAAATAACACTGTGTATAGAGTTCACAAACAGCACAGCACCCTGTGATTGCTGGGAAGCTGGAGTTAAGACAATAGATTGATTCAGCAAATGTCTTGAATGGGCGTCACATAAGACAAGGTGTATGTGGAGAAAGGCTACACTGCAATGTTGCTTTCCTCTGTAGGAGGATAGCTGAGTATGCAATGTCTCTGACATCTTTAGTCTGTTTAAACCTAAGCACTGCCAACTTCCATACTGGTTGGCAGTGAGGTCAGTCTAGCTGTTTGCTGGATAGATGAACCTGCCTTTCTGTATGCTGTTTGAGAAAAGCAGGTGTCTTCTACACCTTCAAAAACATAAGCAAGACAATGGAACAAAGAAAAGTTTTAAATTTCTGTTTTCTGAATTCTCTTTGAAAGCGCACTTTAGCAAGATCATTTTATGTTTACTTTTGAAAAAATGTAAGAGTGGTTTTTGCCAAAATATATCATTCTGTCAAAATGTGTCAATTTTCATTAAACTTTTATCATGATACAAAAGAAATAAGTGGCACTTTAACCAGAAAAGAAGGAAACTGCTTGGACTGTGGAAGACTCACTTCCCTGCTTTGCCTCATTTGAAGAGTTTAGAGAGTAAGAATAAGTATTAAGGGTTATTAGTTTTTTTCTAGACCTATCTGCTCAGCTATATTTTTGGTGGAAGGGCTTGATTTTGTGCTGTACGCAGTCTAAAAATGAAATTTGTTCTGAAACTTCAGTGACTATCCCAAAACAGTGTTGTTCTGCCGGTCTGCTTTAGAGCTCAGTGTCTCAGAGACTGGACTTGGTGCCTTCTTGGCACCATCAGGTTAGTGCAGCAACAGCTCGTCACTGTTGTTTCAGTCAGTGACAAGAGGCAGAATCCGCAGAGGAGTTGTCTGAGAGAAAAAAATACTTGATACACAGTCAGAAAGCATGCAGGGGAGCTCCTTTTATTTATTTTTCTCACACTACTGCGAGTTGCCCTGCTTATTTCTCTTTTTCCCTTTTTATTTAATTACCCAAAGTAACTGCACTGCATCTGATAATCTTTTTAAAACAATACTGTCTTTGCCTCCCATTATGGAAAATCTGCATTTTACACATTAATTCTTTAACTAGAGAAAATCAAATTAAATAAGAATTGTTCCAAGACCTACTATCAGATAGGTCAAAAAATCCAGTTTGCTAGAGATGCCATGAACTTTGCTATTAAGAGTCTGGTGATAAAAAATGGTGGTTTCCAAGAGGATTTGTGTGTGTGTGTATGATGTAAAAAGTTCTTTGTGTTGCAGAAATCAGCAACATAAAGCTAAAACAACCTAGAAAAAAAAAAAAAAGCTGTATCCTATTGTGGCCTTTGATAACCAGAAAATGTGATCTTTTCCACATTAAGTTTATAACCTATAAAAATAAAGTTCAAAACAAACATGACTTAACTGAAGTGGGTGTTTTAATTAGACTAAAGTGTGTACCACCTTCTTTCATACAGCAGTTTTATTGGCAACTAGAAGACCTGATAATACTACATTATATAAAATGATAGCAGAGTCACCGTGTCTTGGTATAATTTTCAAGGGATCGTAGAGTACAGACACTCGGATCACCAATGAGTACTGTGGTATTTAAATCATCGGAGTTTCAGAGCCTGGAGGCTGATGTAGTTATATAATTGTGTCGTATCTGAGTGTTTTAAAATTGTTTAGCTCCGGAAGGACATCACACATTCTCCTACATGGAGACATATATGGTCAACTTTTGCCATTATTTTCCACGCAAATGTTGAACAAATTCTTTTCCTGGAAGTGTTAAGAATATAGCTTCAGACCTAAAATTAAAGACTGATTATAGTAGAATAAAACTGAAGAACAGCTAATAAGGGTTATTCAGAATAGTTAGTCACCATTACACCCACACCAGCGTTTCAAGGACATTAATCTTTTGGTGAACGTAATACTTCAGGGCACCCGAGTATGGCAGAGCTATCTAAAAACATACATCTGCAATAGATTCTTAATCTGACATGAACATTTTAAGGCAAATGTTTAAATGGATTTATTAGTTTTAAGAACATAAGTAGCATGTAAGCATTGTCGATCACATCTCATAGGAGACATTTGATAGAATTCTAGAGCTCTGTGACACTTCTTTTGTGCATCCATCTCACTCAGATGTCCCCATTCTAGAAGGCTTGTCCCACAAAATTGAAATTTGACACATTAACATTTGTTGACACCTGTGGATGAGGAAAAAGCACTTCTCTTCAGCTGCCCTATGGAAGAGCAAGTGCCATGACTACAATTTTCTGTACTGATGACCTCATTATGATTTACCTAACTAGTGCCACAGCTGTAGAAAGAGAACTACTGTTCAGTTTTGAGGGCTATACAGAGAGAGCGATTACTACTGCCACTTACTACCAACCTTGTGAAGTTTAATATTGCTAATCTGTAAACAAAGTGATGCAGTTTTTCTTATCCAGCTTAAAAATTAGTATCAGCAAGTTGCAGGCTGAGCAGGAAAGCTGCTGTTTTGCTCTGCTTCAGCATGACTCCATTGAGGCCAATTGAGCTATACCAGTTTGCATCAGATAAGACCGATAAACTGTCATCATGTCACTGCCAGTTCAATTTTACTGAGGGATAATTCCAGTTGATATAAGTGGAAATTAAATGCTACTTTCAGCCTCTGTATCAGGGAGGATGATGAAGACTTAGTAAAAGGTGGTTCCACTTCAGCAGCTGCCAGAGCTTTGGGTTTTAGAAACCTCCTTCAGCCCCTTGGGCTGGTCACATCCTCTCATCCAGTGTACCCTCCTGTTCTTGTCACTGTCACTGGGGCTTGTACCAGGATTATGCTGGCATTGCCTGTTGCTGCTACCCAACAAGGAAAATCAGTTATCACACCAGGCGCACTCGGCAGTTGGAGACAGCCTCTACAACGGCCGACGGAGTCAGCTGCTCTTCAACATTCACCCTTCCCTGTCTTCTTCAAGTGAAAGCAAAAGAACTGTAATTTTTTTTCACTGCAAAGCCCTCAGAAAAAATGAATCTTGTAGCCTTGTACAAAAATATACAGAGTTCCTTAACAATGTACAAGAAAAAAGGAAAGATTAAGACTAACCAGGATGATTCGATCCAGTGTGGATACTCCAGGTAGAAACCGAAACTTGTGCCCTGTGCTGCAGTGGAAATAGAAAATGAATAACAACTGATCCTCAAGTTTCTTATGTTAGCCCACTGTACACAGCTAGATTGGATCATTACGTTGGCTGTTTGCTCAGAAACACGTTCAACTAATACTCTGCAGGGCAAATGCAGGGACTTGGTGAAAGTTCTATGCTTACTTCAGTTTGAAAATAGTTCCCTGAGTTTGTTTGTGCTTCTCTTTCGGCTTTTGAGTGTTTAGGTTTCGAAACCGAGAACTTTCTTTTAATGCTTAGTTTCTGCTTAATTTTTATTTTGTGTGTTTAACTTTGCCAGGTACCTAATTTGTCTGACACAACCAGGAAATGTTTCCCAAATTGGTAATTCTTTGCTGTCTTTTCACCCTTCTACCAATTTCCTTGAATGGAGAGAAATTACATCCGTCCTCATAAAAGCAAACCAAAGCCCAGGGTGTTGTTAGGAACTGATGAAACTAAGTGCATAGGAATTTTTTAAAACCACTGTAGACCTTGTTGAAGCCTGTTAACTGCCATTTTAATACAAGCAGCTATTTCACTACCCTGTTTCACGGTATCATTTTTTGATGTTTTAGAATTTATCTGGACACATCCACTATCCAGTGGCATTACAATTGTTCAAATAAACCTCGGGTAGAAATTATATTGTACAAACTCATTTTTTTCAGAATACACAGAGGGGACACTGCTGGGATTTGGGGGGGTTTCTGAGTATTTTAGTTTTGTATGTTTGAACTAAGACAGGTATTAGAATCTTAAAAGTAAGATGGTGCATGCCAAAAGCCTTTAAAATCCAGAAAGAACCAGAAAAAACAACACAGAGGGATAGGCAGTCATGAATTTCCTTAGCATTGAGAAGATCTAGGAGGTGATTTCAGCAGTTGACACCTTGAGAGCCAAATGAAGCCTGCAATTGCAGGCATCTGGCCCAAGGATTTCTGACCTTCATATGAGCAGGTGACTGAGAGCAAGGTGTGCATTAGTGTGTGGACAAACTGTGATATTTGAAAGACAGCCCTGTTCTAGTCAAGATACTTACGCCCTAAATTCATATTGAGCAGCACTTTATTAATCGTTTCTGATGGCATGTGGGCCTATGTGTACTTTGTATCCCTTCTTATATTTTACAAGAGAATCTAAACAAAAAAATTCCTGTGGCTTTCAGTGAGATTGGTTGTCACCCCTGACAATATGTTTAAAAGTAAGGGGGATATAAATAGTCATTTTAATGTATATTCTGCTGTTGGTCTAATGTTACTCTCTCAGTAACACTTATTTAGTGTTAAAAAATACACAACTATTTCTCCAATGCCCATCCTAGCTACAAAAACAGCAGCATGGGATCACCACCACTCTAGTCCTACTTCTGCAGAAGACGTAAAATATCTCTCAGTATACATATATATATAAAAAAGAGGAGACCTTATAGCAGCCTTCTAGTATCTGAAAAGGGCCTACAAGAGAGCTGGAGAGGGACTTTTTACAAGGACGTGTAGTGATAGGAAGAGGGGTAATGGCTTCAAACTGGAAGAGGGTAGGTTTAGAATAGATACCAGGAAGAAATTTTTCACTAGGAGGGTGGTGAGGCACCGGAACAGGTTGCCCAGGGAAGTTGTGGAGGCTCCATCCCTGGAAATGTTCAAGGCCAGGTCGGATGAGGCTTTGAGCAACTAGGTGTAGTGGGAGGTGTCTCTGCCCTTGGCAAGGGGGTTGGAACTAGTTGATCTTTAAGGTCCCTTCCAACTTAAACCATTCTATGATTCTGTATAACTACCCATACTTTACCCTGCACTTCTAACACTTTTACTGCACTATTCCCAATATAGACTTGGGTTTTCTGGGAGCAAAAAGATTTGTAGCCATTCTTCTAGGGCATTTTTGCTTCACAAAATTGGGCCCAGGGTCACAGGCAGCCGTGCTACACAAAGCTGGGCTTTAGTTTACAGGATGAATGAGTACTGACAGAATATGGCAGGAAGAAAAACCTCCTTGTAACACAACTGCAGGTAGCTGCATCTTAAACTTCTTTGTTGTGTGTGTAGGTATGACCAAAACCTGATGAAAGTATGTATATATACTACTCCCCCAGGAGAAATACTTAATTTAGCAGTGTTTCTTGAGTTGTCTGGACCTGTCTCAATAGGAAAATTTACCAGCTTAACTATACCGCTGTAATTCCCCATGGGGATGGAAGGAATAAGTGTGTCTGTGAAGGCAGTTATAGTTCTGGCAGTAAATTTCTCCAAATAGACAAACCCTTCAGGTTTTCCCGGCAACAGGAAAATTCAGACCTGATATTCACAAGACATAATTGATGAAGTTGCAGCACAGGGATGACACAGCTGCTTAAACTTAAGGGAAAGAGCAAGGGGACCTGTTTGCTACTTTGCAATATATCCTGACATATAAAGGAAAATCATTGCCTAGTTTGGCATCATTTTGTGCCCGCTCAGTGCTCTGTACGCCTCAATTTTATTTGGATTAGACATTGATAATTTGAACCAAACTCGTAACTGATTTGGCTCGTTAGACTCAGCTTTATGAAGAAGGCTGTGCTCTCCCCATCCCCAAGGTGGAAGGGTATTGTCGACAAAGTGCCAGATTTTGCCAGCAAAGAGTTATTACATGTGAGAGGCATCATATTAAGATCCTGAATGGATGCAACTATCCTGGAGAAGCAGAGCTACAAAAGCACATTATTTCCTTATCTAGTCAGTGACATAGATGTTACACAGAGATGTTTTGCAGACTTGCAGAAACAGATCCTATTGTTCCTATTTTGCCTAAATTTGTACATCCAGAGCTGCTTTTCAGAGGCTTCCAAACCCATTTCACTTTTTACCAGATCATGTAGACACATTGTAACTTTTCTTATTTTTCTTCAGGTGGTTGGACAAGCCCTGGTCTGTGCCCAGAATGGAAAGACCTGCATTACCATCACTTACCAACCATCACCAGCACAGAGCACAGTTATTCTTGCTGTTGTTACCAATGGAAAAATAATAAGAATTCACCAGCAGTGACGGCAAGACATGAAGCATATTTTAATTTAGTAAATGCACAAACACTGCCATAAAACATCAGTAGCTTAAGATCTTCTTTAGAAATTAGCTGTCAGGAGGAAAAAAAAAAAAAAAAAAGAGCAGTTCGTAGCAAAAGGGTGTTGCCTGACCTGGTGGTTTTACAGCCTTTTTTTTTTTTATAGTACATAAGTTCTATTTAGGACTAGGAGTCTTTTAACCTGATCAGTATTCTTGCCTTCAGAGAATAAATACATGCTTTTTATACTGAACTGAATATGAATGTGGGCTGCAGATAATTTTTCAGCTTTTCACTCAAGTGCTTACCCCCTCTTTTCCTACTCCATAAAATATGCAACTGAGCAGACTCCCTTGGAGCTAACAGTGACAGATATAATTAATTAGCTGTATAATCTTAAATTGTTGCTCTAGTTTTTATGTTAATTTTTGTAAGAGGTAGCTTAAATCATTAAACTGAACTCTTGGTGCTAAGGACTATAGTGATGGACCTCATCTGGAAGCTCAAATTAAACAAATTAAAATTTGTAAAATAGTCTGTTCTGGTTTCAGACCTCTTAGTTCAGCTTAGCTCAAATTTAAGTTTGTATTTAGTCCTTTAACCATTTCCAGTCCCAATTTAAACTGCTACAGATCCCTTTTAGAGATTTGTATCCTGCTCCTCAATTGCCTACCCCTGGATACCCTAAATGTTTGCTTCCTGTGCTTTGATTTCTCTTTGTGTAAATCTGTATTATTGCTAGCTACCTCTACCTGTAAAGTACCTTAAGACCAACTGACAGAAAAGTGCTAATAAGGAGCAAATATGATAAATAATATTTGTCATGAGGGTCACATTTTGCAGAGAAGCTTGAGGATTGTGACTAAAAAAAAGTCTGTATTTTCTTTTTCACATTCGTAGAGAAATTGTAATTTAATTGGCAATATGGTTGGCACATGTTGTGGTAACATGGAGTCAGTGTAGGTGCAAAACTTCAAGGCTAAATTTGGCTTCTTTAAAAGAGAACTGGAAAGGAAAGGAGTTTTCTACCATTTTTATCAGTCAATTTTCAGCATATAACAACATAAAAGTTTCATGGTTTTCTTAAGAGTTTCATTCTGCTTATTTTCTGGAAGAAATCTCAGTTCACTGGTTCTGATGAAGTATCCTGAAGAGTTAGAAGCCCAAAATAGGAAATCTCAACCTGTAATGGAAGACCATTGACGCCCTCAGAGATGCACATAACCCCACAGCTGCCAAGCATATACCAAGAATTCAAGAAGTGTTAATAAAATATGTATTTTTGACAAACTGGATAAATTGTCCGAAAAATAGGTTGCATAAGTGCTTAAGTTTCAATCTCTTGTGATGTTGAATCCTTCAGTGCACTAAGGGATTCGCTACCAGTTCAATAATGATCATGACTTTACTAATGGTTTGGAAAATAGTAGGGTTTTTGTTTTTCATTTATTGTGTGACCCATGGTATTATTGAAGTTACATGGGGGGTGTGGGGGTGGTAAATGCTTTATTATTAGTCAATCTAATTATGACTCAATCATGGGTTTAGGAAATTAGAAATGCATTTTCAGATTTGTCAAAGCACTAAAGATCTTTAAAACTTTTATGGCTAAATAATCTGTGCATCTTTTTTAATGAAGAATAAGCTTGGCTGAAATACATAAGTAATGAAACCTGAGGTGCTTCTAAACAGCATATGCCAAACATGCCCCACTTCCTAGTATAGGGCAGATATATCTTCTAAAAGCATTTACTGAACCATAACTAATTCACACTATGGTGTGCAAAGCCTAGAAAAAACACAGGCAAATCTCACTGAAAGGATTTATTAGACTTGCAGGTGGAGTGCCTAAAGCAGACCTTCAACTTTCTCAGATAAGGATAGATACAATGCATAAAATAGAATTGTGTCCTTCTTCGTATAACTTCAAAATAGAAGAGTGAACATATTCACGTGATATTAGCATTTTAAATTCATAAAAAACACAGAAACTTTACCAAGATTATTGTCCATAAGCCGAAAATTATTCAGGCAGCATGAGTCAAACACATTAAATCTCATTCTTACATGTTTTATTTCAAATACAAAGAAAAGCTACTGAATCACATTTCCCTGAATTCAGCCTGAAAGATATAAGAATTTGAGGCAGTCTCTAACAGTGTACCTCAAGACTAGTATTCATCTCAGTCATCGAGAATAAGCTGAAAAAGAGTTGTTGAATAAGCTTGGGGTTTTTTCCATTACAGGCATGAAACTGTGTTACTCAAGATAATGGGAATGTAGGCAAACAAAGTAATGCCATTTTGTGCAGAGTACGCTCAATGCAATTTTAACTCACACTTACCCCCCATTAACTGTAACTTGATCAAAAGAAATCAACTCTTAAGCTCAAAATAGGGCATCTGCTCAATACATGATCTGAGTCAAACCTGCAAATAAGCCCAAAGATTGGTCCTCTTTGGCCAGCAGAGCTGAAGTGCTCTTTGCAAAAAACCTGCAACAGTCACGGAGAAGTGTGAAGCCTTCTAAAAAATGTGGCAATAAAAGCAAGCCCTGAAGGCCGGGCAACAGCAGGGCTCCCAGGCTGCAGTCACAGTGGGGCTGAAACAACAGGTCACCCTTGACATCAGGGAAAGAACAGACTAGGCAGTCTTCCTGCATAAAAACTGGTCCATGGATTCAAGTTTTGAAATCCTCTCTTTCTTACATGGGCTTGGAGAAATCTAAACCCATTCACTAACTCACAGGTGTGAGCAAGGTGACTCTTCTGACTTCTGCCAAAGCTCGTCACCCAGCATAAGCCTTCCTGAAGCAGAGGGCTGGAAGAAACCAAAGAAGGTCATCACCCTGTATACCCTCAGCCCCGAGGCAGGATCAGCTACACCAGTGTCATTCATGAAAGATGTTTGTTCAAACAGTTAAGATTTCCAATACTGACAGTGCATAACCATCGGCAACCTCTGCTTCACTCTCCCTAATGCTGAAAGGATTGCTTTTCCCTGATATCTAGCCTGAATCATCTTTGCTGATCACCATTACTGTTTTCTGCTGGGCATTTTCCAGCTGGCACACACCTTTCATGAAGTGTTTCGCCCAAAGCCAGGTAGCATACTCTAGCTAAGGCATTCCCAGTGCTGAGCAGAGCAGAAGGATTATTTGCCATGTCTTACAACCAGTTCCTGCTTAGCGTATCGCAGGCGGGTGTTTTGCAACAGCACGACATCGTTGAATTGTGTCAAGATTTCATTCAACTATAAACTCATATCTTCCTTTCCATAAAAATGCCACCTAGTCAGTTATCACAGTTATCCCCCAGCCTGTACTTGTGCGACTGGTCATTATCCCCTGAGTTCAGTTCCTAGAGCATGTCCCTGTTGAATATCACCCTATTTTTTCAGACAATTTATCCAGTTAGTCAAGATCATTTTGCATTCTAATCCTGTCCGCCAGCATCCAGTCTTTCTCAACTTCACATTTTCTGGAAATTTAATAAGCATGCTCTTTTTCCGCTCTAGGTCATTAATGAAAATACTGAATATAACACAACCAGGGCAGACTCTTGCAGAATTCCATTTATGCATCTGTTAGCAGGAAGGACTCATAGAGAAGCAATCAGTAGAAGTTAGTAGGCAAATGCATTTAACTCTTACAACTACCTCTTCTTCTAAGTCAGCACACTTCAGTGTGAATGCAAACAATTCAAATTCAAGCTGTACAGTTTAAAAATCTAAAGATGATTGCATCTGTTCTCATATGAGCAGTCTGTTTCACAAGGGACCCATTTCAAAGCTCATTATAGTTAATGAATGGCCCGTATAAATTTCAGTGGGCCATGAATCAGGTTCAAAAAGAAGGCTAAACATGATCGTTCACCAACACTGAAATAAAGTTCTGCAGAAGTCAGCATTTGATTTTTTAAAAAATATTTTGATTAATTAAATGAACGAATCAGCAAAAGTGGCCAAAAAGGCATTTTTCTCAAACTTTGGATTTTCACCAACTGATCAAGGAACAAATTAAACAAATTTCAATTTTATTATGCAAACATCTAAGGGTAAATTAATAACCCACTCAAATCTAATTACCCAAATAATATCTCAGCATGGGCTGATGGTGGGCCTCACCAGAACAGAACCATGAGCTCAGGGCTAGCCTCTTCTAGTTCTAGCAGTCTGAAATGCTAAATACAGATTAGAGTGTCCTACAGCCTCCAGCAGTCAAATAATTTTGTAATTTTGTAGCTAATCGCCTCACGGCTTATCTCCATAGACTCAGAGATAGCAAACTCATTGTAGAGGACTGCTGTGACTACCTGCATAATGCTTATCAGGGAGTTCCTTAAACTAATTCCTGCCTAGACTACATTTTATTTCCTTTAGGGAAAAAAAAAAAAAAGACTAAAGAGTTACTATTAGCAAGAGTTTTACTGTAGCCTTCGGTGATGGTTCTAGTAATTGGTTATTTTTATTCCAATGACTGGTTATCATCACAGTTAAAATTTTGCAAACTCGAGTCTAAATTTAGCGCATTTCAGCCAAGTTTGCAAACAATGAAACTCAAGGATTGCAAGAATCTTTCCCTTTTAAATTTCTATTTTCCATACAAATATTTCAAGTGTAACCGCTTGTTCTCGTCTTTCACAAGTTAGAAGTGTTCTTACAGTCTTTTTTATCCACCACCCAGTTGTTCAGTCACTCCTGTGGATCTTCACTAAATTCTCCTTCCTTTTTCTGCATTTTCCTTCAATCTAGTTTCGCCAGAAACTAGTGCTATCAATAAATAGCAAGTTGAGTAAAACACAGAATCTGTGTATCTTGACAAGACAGAGTTTTTTAAATATGATCATTTCAATTACCACTAGATGTCCACAACATTCAAATAAAAGTCCTCTGCACTTATACAGTGGAGGCAGACATCACCAGAATCTTATTTTGACTTATTCTCTACTGCTTGGACCTTCTTTATGGGTTCTTCTAAGTCAGCTGCCCCTTTTCTTTCTTGCTGCGTACCAACACCTGCACCTAACTTTCCACAGGGCCCCTTACGTGTGCGCCGCTCTCTGAGTTTAACGATGAAGAGCTGTTGCCTTCCTCTTACATGAACTCATTCATGCCAGGATATTGAGAGCACTCACTGCCGAGAGTAGCACAGCCCAGCAGCAATGAGAGAGACACACTGTCCCATAAAAACTTCAGGTGACGATACACACAAACACAAACAAGCCTGCTTTTTCAAGAGGTAAATGGGAGGGAGGATGGAAGAGACAAAAAGGAAGAATACTGAGAGACAGGCTGGAGTACCATCTCTGAATAGACAGATAGTATTTCTTAAAGATAAGCTTATAATGTTGCACCTTTGTATTTCTTACAGCTAAGGTTATAATATTTCACCTTACTGTAGTTTGTTTGACAGTAAGATTTGTCTTTTTCTGAATTTCAGTTACCTTGATTGTCTTCTTCAGGATGCCTTACACGTTAGGTCTTCTGTTCATCCATCACTTTGCTCTGGGAATTGTTCTTTCTCTCTGGGCTGCAAGCTGAGACTGTCAGAAGCGTTTGGCTGCCTGTTTGCATAACATTGAATACTTTTTCTTGTGTAAGAGAGTTCAGTGAATTGGTGGTCTAGCTGGAAATATCTGATTTATATTTTGAAATCTGGAAAAAAAAAAAAAAAGCCCAAACCATACAGCAGTTGGGAACCTTCAGCTGGGACAGTCACTTACCCTGCAAGTAGATACTGCTGCTCGCCTGGGCTCTCCACCCTCTTGTCCTACTCACTTGTTTCATCTTGTTTCAGGTGCTTCAGGGAACGAACTGTGAATATGCCTATATGAAAGTGTTTGGTTTTTTACAAATCCTCAAGTAGACACTTGCTGCGGTAGTGTTACCTCTGCCTGAGCTTTGCCAGAGAGAGGTAGTCTAGTCTATCACCCTATAAAAATATACTCTTTGTCTTCCAGTAGACAGGACAAGTATTGACCTGAGCACCCAGTACTAGACCTTCAATGTTGACTGAAGTCTTCACGCACTCTTCCCATGCTATTAATACATCTAATCAGTGTGTATATCGTTGCTAGAATTTTTTTTTTTGTGTCAAAAACACAGGAAAGAAAAATTCAGTATATTATTATAGATGTCACTTGCGATTTTTAGCTGGCTGCTTCAGTATCTGTGTTTTAGTTTTACTTTCAGGAAGTAAGTTTTGACACTTTTGACTGGAAACCACTGTCAAAATGTAAAAAACTTCTCAGAAAGTTTTGCAAATAAGGAAAATAAGGCTCGTCTTTTCACAGAAATTACCAGGCTACCTAATAAGTTCAGATTTATCATGAAGGTTGTAACTCTCTGTATCAGTAGTGTTCAATAGATTGGAAATGTTATAAGTTTAGAGTTATAACTTTCCTGTTAAATTTTGAAAGTACTATCATATACTAAACTATTCTTGTAGTTTATCTGAACTACAGTGTAACTTGGGCACATTTCCACTTTTCTTCCACTTAAATGTGTACTTAACCATTACAACTCCAAGACTCTTGGAAGGAGGATCAGAGCTGCTCCTTACTCAGTGGGAAAGAATAACTTTTAAACCGCCCTAAATCCATCATAAATATGCTACTTTTCACATTGCTATTGTCCTGTGATACAGAATATCATCACAATAGCGGTTTTACTCTCCCAACTTCCCATAGGGAGGAATGCAACTGGTCCTGGTGGCAGGGTTTGCAGTATGTGAGATGTCTTCCCATCAGTAAAAAGGGAAATCTAAGGTTCTGTCTGCTCAGGGAAAACTGCTGACGGAACTTTATCAAACAAAAAGTAGTCCAGAATGATTCCACATGCAGGAACTAGGTTGTAAGGCAATACCTTTTAAGACAAATAATGTGCAGTTCAGTGACTTCAGTTTACAAGCCTTTTTGTACCAGGTTCTGCCTTGAACAGTCTTTTGTTAATTAATTTGTTTATGAGTCTGGGATAAGCATGCTACAATTCCCTCCTGAATTTCACTTATTAGAATAATCCATCCTATTACCTCAGTTACACAGAACAGCTTTATGTAACAGAAAAGTGAGATTTGGTCAATAATACTTGGTCAAACGTAAATGCAACTTCAAGAAAACAGGCAGTCTCTAGTCATACTAGGGACATATTCTTGTACTAATCAAAACATGTAAAGATTATTCTGAGTTCATGAGATTCTGGTTGCCAGTGTTGCACATGTGAAGTTAAATCTGTCTTTATTTTGAAGTGATTTCTTACGGAAACAAACCTCATATGATCAGACTACCAGTCTGCCTCCATACCTCCCCTCACAGGAACTCTTGTATCTGTTTGAAGGCATTTAGCTTTCCAAAAATTATAGGAGATAGGCAGCTAGGTAGTTGAGATTATTACTGTATCTCAATTAAAGACAAGGCTAAACTAACACCATGTTACACATTAGGGTGTCTATACAGCATAGCAGTTTTGTAAACGTTCCCATTGCAGAAGAATCTTTCATCAGAGTTCACATCTCTGTAAAGATGCAGATCTCTCTGTTGATTGCCGTGAATCCAGGAGAAAGCAAGCATCATTTAACCTCTGGAGCAAACGCTTAGTTTTGCCTGTGTGTATTTAGCAGTTAGATAACGCCTGGGGACAACGTGACTGAAATTCTGCTCTTCTCGGCTTGGGCACCTCTGCTCTGACTACTTGGAAGTCCTATCTTGTAAGGTCCCAGGCAAGTGGTGATTTCGCAGGAAATGCAGATACACTGCTGTGTCCTTCCTCTCAGCATTCATTAAAAGCAGTTTCCCATACATTATGTGCAGAGTTAAACCCTGATGGTGTACGTGGGGACTCCTCAAAGCACATCAACAGGATCAAGCTTGTAAGGGACCTGGCAGGATAAGACACCAACGTGGTCAGCCATACAGAGCCTGAGGGCATGTATGGAAATGCATACGGAGGCATGCAGGGACCTGCAAAGTAAGGTACCTATAAGTGCTTGCTGGGTTTGGCAGCAGCCAAGTGCTTAGGTTCTATTCCCTATACCGATTCTCTTTATTGGGTCTTATCTCGCATTTTTTGGCAGCAGTGGGAAGGGAAAAAACCTTGCCTACTTCCTCTGCTGGTATTATACTCCCTGGAAATATAGGTTATGCCTCAGGAGGCTGAAATGCCAAACTAGAGAAATCCATGGTGGCAGGGGAAGCACCGTAGCAAAATCAGCTTTGAGATCTGCCCATAATCAAGACCCTTGCTTTTCCCACCTGTCCTCAAGCACCTTACCATGAAGGCACAGCCTGAGGTCTTGCTGACTTTTCAGCTCAGTCTTCACCCAGGCAAAGTCCCAGTTAAATCAGTGTTTTGGTGAGAACGAAAATTTGTCCAACTAGGACTAAACACAGATTTTATCAGAGAAGCTATTAAAGTCGGGCTAGAGATGGCAGCTGACAAAGATATCAGGTTTAGCAAGATCATGACAACTACTACCTATAGGGGAGGTGTGGCTAAATTATGTGCCAAAAATGTATCTAGAAGATGCAGGTATTCCCTTCTGATCCTTTCTGTGCCTGTAGAAACACAATAAATTATATGAAAGTATTTGTAACATAACTTTCTCAAATTAAACCTGACTTCACAAGTGCATTTTTCTCTGCTACCAAGTAACTTCTTATTTTAAACATATTGCAGCACGTAAAATGTGTGCTCAGCCCAAAATCATTAAGTGCAATTCACCAAGCACTTTACAAAAGGCTGAAAAATATTTCCTTTCATATTTAGCTCTTTGGTCTCTCTCTCATTCCTTTCCCACCATTTCCAAGAAGAAAAGTGCCGATGTGAATATTTTCTTGAGTTTTGGGCTTTTTTTAAACTCCTGCTAATTCTCCCATGAGCATTTTGATAGCAAGCCAGCAATTACATTATGAAACAAACTTGTCTTTCTGCTACCAAATTGCAAAATCAAAACAAAACAGAGGAATACTACCATATGAAAAAAAGGGACTTGCTAACTAAGACCATTAACTATGTTTTATTCTTGGCTTTCATCTTTTATTAAAGTTTAATTGAAAGATATTGAACGTAGGTAGTCTATCCTGTATAATGTGTATCATCTCTAGCAGGCAACACAGCTTCTCCTGTTGTCTGCAATAATGATATCTGGTATTACTGACAACAGGAAATATCATTGCCTACTGTACATTTAAGAACAAAAAATAGTGAGGCAAAAGGTAGAAGATCTTTTGTTCTGCTTATCTATACTTCAACTTGGATGTATCTGTAATAGTTTTTTACGTCCACTCTCTGATATCCCATGGTGCTGAATAAAATGTACCTTGGAGTATTTACCGGCCAAGAGGCAAGAGGGAAGAGGTGTGGAAACTTTGCACCCTGGCAAAGAAGTCCATCATCTTTCTTGCCTGACTCATACACCAGAAAAAAATAATGTCTGCCACAGCAAGTGAAAATTAGCAGGGCCTGACATGAATATAAATGCTACCTAAGTTGTGACTTAATGTCTATAAAACATTATAAACCCTTGCATACCATGTGTTTTGTAACTGAACTGGGTACACAGTAGCTATCCAGAACAGAAGGAAGATTCATATCATGGTTTTGACATGAAGTGCATTTTTTCATTTAGGAGTAAAAACAGGTCAGGCTGAATTTTTGATTTTCTGTGTCATAAAGGGAGAAGAGGCAAAAGATCAGGCACAACTGCAAATACATTGCATCTACTTTTTCAAGGATTTCCTCGGCAAGAGTAAATTTTTCAGGATCCAAGTCTTTCAGAATTCACAGAGCTTTGAAAACTTTTTCCTAATAAAGATACACTGTTTGCATGTGGTTTCAATTAATTTATTCCTCTAAAAATTCCATGCTTGGCAAAATGAGAGGTAAATTTAGTCTGCAGCTGTTCCCACAGGCTGTTGAGTTTAACTGAAAGTAGACGTGACCCAGTGTCAAAGTGGGCATTAAAACATAAGACTGCTGGAAATCTTAGGCTTGGTGCATGAGACTGAACTGGCTGCTGAGCAAAGCTTGCATTACCGTACGCGTGACTGACACCAGTGCTCTGGAGGGAAGTAGTCCTGCTCTGGAGCCCTCTAAAAGATGAGACTTGTGTTTGTCCTACCACAGAAGATGGCTGTACAGAGTTAGCAGTGTGCCACTGCATTCAGCACAGTAAGCAATTGAAAACTGTATTTGGCAAGTGTTTTCCCCATTGGCTTTGTCCTTTCATATGTATATGCATAAGCAAATTAAGCCCCATTCTTAATGTGGTAATGGTTGAACTATCTAAAGCAAAGCAAACACACTCAGCAGACAGTGATACTGTCTCTTACTGACATTCCAGGTACCGATTTCTTACCAGTTAAGGATTTTCTCCTTGAGACAGCCTGTTTTCATTGCCCAGCCAAATTCCTCACCCAGTCTAGCACTCTTTGTTGTTCAGCGATTCCACTTCATAAGTTATTTATCTATCTGGAGAGAAACAACAATGGCTACAGGCAAACAGTCGTGGCTTGCCTGCCTTCCCCTGCTAGAAGCGAGGTGCACAGGACTTGCCTGGTGACTCCTGAGAAGGCAAAATTGTTTGCTGGGGAGGGAAGGGCTTGTTTGGCTGTTGGTTTGTGGTTTTCTTCTTGCAGTAGGCAAGGTTTGCAAGGATAGGCAACATCTTCACACCAGATCAATTACTGTAACGGAGAAGAAAATCCTCATACTTGTTGCCAGGCATTCATGTCTGCCCTTCAGGTATGAACATTAAAAAAAAAAATATATATCTCTGAAGGGTGGAGGAGAGAAGAAGACTGAGGGGTTAAAAACATGCGAGAGCTGTCTAAGAAGGGACAGCAGTGAAGAGGTGAAAGCCCCTGCAGTTATGAGCATGAAAACTCCTTCCTCCAAGTAGTTCAAAATCTGAACAACAGTTCCTTGCAATCGGAGGCAGAAAAGCAGGCGGCGTTAGTACTTTGACACCTCATTTGCAAGCTGAAGGTATTTTCCTTGCCGGCCACCTTTCCTGTGAGGGGACACCTTTGCTCAGTGTGCCTGTTCCGCTGCAGGCACCCCCTCCCCCAACAGCCCGGAGCCCCGGGACCCGCCGCGGCCGCCTCCCCGGCTGCAGCGCGGGGAGAGCCTGCCCGGCTCCCCGGTTAGCCCTTTCCAAATCGGCTGTCAACGGGGTTGTAAGAATTTAATAACACGCTGCACCCTTTGATTAAAAAAAAAAAAAAAAAAAAAAAAAAAAAAAAAAAAAAAAAAAAAAAAAAAAAAAAAGCGCCTTCTAAGAAGACTGCGAGCTCGGGAGCAGCAACTTTGAGCGGCAGGAATACACCTTCTGCCTTTCGCACGCACAAAGTCGGTGTTGGAAACACTGGAGCTACCCTGAGAAGCTACATTTACAAAATACAGGGAAGTAGTCTGAAGCGTCTCTTCGGGACCGAGTTCTCCCCAGTACAACTCGCAAAAATGCCGCCTCCGACCTCGCGTTAAACGACATGAATGCGTTTAGCAACACAGTCAAGAGCCCTTGTCACCCTGTCAGCTCCCCCCCCCCCCAGCTGCTTTCAAAGAATTCGGGGATAAAACACCTCAGAGAGATCCCAAATCCTGCCCTAGCGGCTGCTTTCGCATTTCCAGCGTCTCTTCACCTGCGACGAGGACATGGTCCCGCCCCGGCGGGGAGCCCCGGCGGCCCCATCGCCCCGCCGCCGGGCGCCGGGCAGAGCCGGGGGCGGGAGGCAGGTACCTTCCCCCTCTCATTTATTTCCAGGCGACTCCACGAAGATTCGCTCTCCCTCTAAAGACAGCAAGAAGCCACAATATTCCTGCAAAATACATACGCCCGTGCAAGGGTGTGACGCCGGCTTGGGCGGCCGGGAGGCGCGGGTATCCGCCGGCATCACACGGGTCATCCCCGGATCTCGGCGCAACCGGCGAGGGTTTCCCCCCAGCCACCGGTGCAGCTCGGTCCTCCCCCACCGCGGGACAGCCCGGGGGGGGGCGGACGGACACGGGGGGACGGGGACGGGCGGCGGTACCAGCCACCGACGGGGCGCACACGCCGGGTGGCGCTGCGAGCCCGCGGCAGGAGCGGCCGCGCCGCCCCCGCACCCCTGTGTGCGTGGGGGGGTGTCTGTGTCTGTGCCCGAGCCGGGGCAGAAAAAGCGAAGGGGAGGGATGGGGAGGCAGCTCCCCCCTCCCGAAAGAAGCAGCCGTGCAGCGATGGGGAGAAAGTCCAGGCGAGGTGCAAAGCCTGCCGCCCAGCAGCAACCGGGATGGGCGAGTGGCCGGCTTTATTGCCAGCCACTTGCCAGCTTGTAACGCGGGGGGGCAGTTGGAGGTTGCACCGAATATATAGGCACACGCATACATATACTCCTGTCTCAAGAGATGTAGCCAGGCGTAAAGCACAAAAAAAAAAAAAAAAAATTCCCCTGTCTCCACAAAGGAAACTTGCACGGCGTTACATGGCCCCAAGAGCAAAAGCTGTTCAAAAGCGGCCTCCCGCCCATCCACCGCTGTTTCCCTAACCAAGGACGAAGTTTCTGTGTCACTATTTCACTATTTGAGGAGTTTCAGTATTACAAGCGCACAACCCTCCCTTCTCCGCCCCGACCCGAAGGGAAGCCCTGGGAACCTGGCGGGAGCAGGAGCTGCCCCGCAGCACCACCGCCCTGGGGCGACCAATGCTTCACCCACAAAAGTTGCGGTGCTCCGGGACTGCTTTTTGCACTTTGTAGGGCAATATCGCTCAGCCTGAAAAACAGAAATTTCCAAATGCCAAGACCGTAGTTGCTCCCCAGGGGACGGGTCCATTATCCAGGCTCTCACCAGGCCTTACAGCCCGGTATAAATACATCTCTTGCAGAATTGTTCACCGCTCAAGGAGTAATGCAGTGTCCCAGTTTGTTTCAAAATCCACAAGTGTAAAATGGAGTTACTCTGTATTTAGAGTGCCCCACCAAAGCTCCTATGCAGTATTGCTTGTCATTATCCTCTATTTCCCTAATCCCTTTTTAAAAAAGTTAATAATTCCAAGCAGCAGTTAGAAAACCACAGAACTGGAAATGCAGTAATTGTCCTAAATGGCACAGTTTTTCTCAATGTACGCTTTCCTGAGGTTTAACAATTTCCCCCTACACTATAGCACAAGACGGCCAGCGAGCTTGAAAAGATGCCATACACACAACAGTCGAAAAATTGGCGTTCTACGTTTTAAAGCCTATATTGCAGAATGTGCTTTCCTCCATGGAAATGCTGAGGAATTTTTTTTAATATCTTTAGTATAATAAAGCAAAGTGAAATGGAGCACACTAAGGAAGCAGACCCTGATTTATGCTAAGAAATGCAAGGTTAGTCTGATACAGCAAGAGTTTTGTCTGTTTATCATAAACCTGGTGAAAGTGTGAGCAATCGCACACCTAATTTGTTCACACCTTTTCCCAGCTCTTTCTTCCCAAAGCTAAACCAGAGGTCGCTTCACAGAATCTAACTGAAGTGTGGCGGGTTTTGGCAAGTGCATACTTACAACCATTTGTACTGAAAGATTTGTTGGACTGTATCACGTATCCTTACTCCGCCACCTTTACAGCTGTGAAGGTGTTGACGGCTCGATTAGCCATCACATCCACAAATAAAGCATCTGAGATTTCATTTCTTGCTTTCTACTTTCACATTCCGAGACTGGAAGCAAAGGAGAAGCCAACACCCTTTAATCGCTGTTTAGTCTCGGCAGCCACAGGCCAAGGGTAGTGGAAAAGGCACTACGGCGGGCAGAAATGAAGCGGTGTTTTAAATCGCTTCAGCCACGCACATCTCCCATCACCGGTCTATTGAAAATTTAAACTGGAAAATGACAATGAAAAGCCGGAATAATGGGAAAAGCAGGACACGAAATTCGATAGACATTGCTACAAGCTTGAAGGGGAGAGACTTAAAAGGTCAGAGAGCAAACGGGAATGGCCACAATCATCTGAAGGCAGTTGGAAGGTAAGTTGATGGACACCGGTTTGACCTGTGGGTCAGCAAACTAGTTTAACTCTACCTTGATCTGCACAACGCAGAGACAAGTTCCCGGCTCCTATCAAACAACTCAATGCCCTTATCTGGAAGGGTTTAGTAAAAGTAAATCAACTACAAAAAGGAGCTATTCAGCCTTCAAGTGCTGGGTTTTGCTGGTAAAAAAAAAGAAAAAATATGTGTGTTCTCACACAGCCTGGATTCAAACCGGCAGCTCCCGAGCGGCAGAAGCACACGCTCCTTCCCGGGGGAAGGATGAGTTTTGTCGCTGGCTCTAATCCTACTGCCAGACTGCCCCGAGACGAAGCAACCAGTGCCTTAAAAAACCAGCAACCTCCCGGCTAGTGGCATTTTGGTAGTGCTTTCTTTTCAGGAGGATATCAGAGAAGCAGTGTTAGAAGTTACGCACTGCTATATTTCCATTTCACCTGGTGCTCAGCCCACTCCATCAGGACTGAAAGCTCCAGGTAACATAAACAGTGTCTCTCGCTCTCACTGGGGAAATCTGGCTACACCACTCCATTTACATGGCCACAAAAAAAAAAAAAAAAAAAA